>VMDR010001250.1:0-137906 GCA_007922815.1 Macrotus californicus
GTGGTGAAGATGACGGTGGTGAAGATGAAGGTGGTGAAGATGACGGTGGTGAAGATAGTGGTAGTGAAGATGGTGGTGGTGAAATTGACGGTGGTAAAGATGACGGTGGTGAAGATGGTGGTGAAGATGAAGGTCGTGAAGACAGTGGAGGTGAAGATGATGGTGGTGAAGATGAAGGTGGTGAAGATGGTGGTGGTGAAGATGGTGGTGGTGAAGATGAAGGTGGTGAAGATGGTGGCGGTGAAATTGACGGTGGTAAAGATGATGGTGGTGAAGATGGTGGTGAAGATGAAGGTGGTGAAGATGAAGGTAGTGAAGACGGTGGAGGTGAAGATGATGGTGGTAAAGATGAAGGTGGTGAAGACGGTGGTGGTGAAGATGACAGTGGTGAAGATGACGATGGTGAAGATGATGATGGTGATGACAGAGTGCTTACACTGAGCTTAGAACTACATTAAGAACTCTTTACAAGGATTCTAGCACTTAATTTACACAAAATCCTTATGAGACAGGTGTGTCAGATTATCCCTATTTTAGAGATGAGTAAACTGAGACACACAGACAGAAATACATGGTGCTGGAATGCAAATTCAGGTCACTCCACCTCAAGGGCAAAGTTTTTAATCATAACAAGCTATTGTTTAGAGTACTGGCCTGAATGGATGAATGAATGGATGGATGAAAGAATAACTGAGGTGATGGAGTGTCCATGATAGTAGGAAGGCTGGACATGGGGAAGAGTGCGCTGGGGATTGGACTCCCAGGGAACCCATAGTGAAGGGTGGTGTCAGAGGGAAGAAAGAGTCTATGTCAAGTTGGGGGGAGGAGAGTGGGGTGGAGCCAGGGCAGAGGGGCCACAGTAGGAAGCCAGCTGCAGGCTATGATGTGATCTGCTGTGGTTTGGGGCCATCTGGAGGCACATGGCTAAATGGCATTGGAATTCGTGGCTGATGGGCTGGCAGCCCAGGTGTCCAGCTGGTCCCAGTTGCCAGAGGTGCTGTCCCTCCCAGCTCTGGGCCACTTGGAGAAGAGATAGAGGTTCCTCAAAGAATGACATTATAAGTCCTCTTGAAACATGCAGAATCTCAGGTGATAGAAACATACTTCAGGGAACGAGATTTTCTCCCTCCTTCATTCCTTCCCTTTTCTCTCCCTTTTCTGCTCCCTGCCTCCCCCAGATAAAGTAATCTGATTGAGAAGTGTGAAGGGTGTCCTCTGGGCAGACAGGGTGGGGGGACAGCCCTGAGGAGAAGAAAGAACCTGAGGGGTTTAGTTGATGTGAGTTGGCCCTGGGGGCCTGTGGACAGGAGGGAGCTGGGCCCTCAGGCCTGAGCTCAGGGGAGAAGTCTGGGCTGCATGCCAAGGTCTGGGTGTTGGCCACATGTTGGCAGCATGGAGGAAGTGACTTTGCTTGGGTCCTCACCAAAGATTCAGTTACAAGAAGTTTATTGGGAGGGGATCCCAGGCAGCAGGGCCAGGGGGTGGAAGGGAGCTGGGACATTCTGAATGGGCTAGTGCTGGGGACACTGGGGCTCAGTCCTGCGGGCAATTCTCAGAGGAACCATGGGGTACATACCACAGAATGGCCCTGAAGTGGTAAGGAAGCTCGGGTATTTATCTACCAGCCCTCAGCTCTCTTTGGTTAGGCTGTTTCCGGCACTGTAACTCCTTGGCACTTGGGAGCGAGGGCCAGAGGAGAGAAAGTGCTCAGGCAGAGAGAGCTGCAGGGGTGTGGGTAGCTGTGCATATCAGGTGCAGGTGGCCTCCAGGTGGAGCACAGCAGGGCCATGGGTGTGCAGGGCACAGCTCCGGAACAGCGTGTAAGTGGAAGGAGCAGTGAGCCCCAGGGAGCCCTGATGTGCAAGAGGGAAGAGGAGCTCACGAGGGTGTCCGGGGAAGAGGGGGTGAAGGGACAGGCGGAGAACAGGGACAGCGCTCCGTCCCAGGACTGCAGAAGGAGCATTTCTAGTGCTCCACCTGCCAGGGGCTGCCCAGTTTCAAGAAAGGCAAGGACAGGGAGACTCAGTTGGGTTAATGAGGCGACAGTCTCCTGCAGATTCAGGCAAATCCCTGCTGTGAAGGCAGGGACTCATCTGACCACCCCACCCTCAGCCCCAGTGCCTTCGAGTTAGGGAAGCCTGCAGTTTTAATCCTGCTTTCCAGCTCTGTGTGACTTCAAAACAAATAGCTCCAAATGCAGTGTCCTAAAGAACTTCTACTTTCTAACGCGAGTCAGGAAACCGACAGGCTGGGTGGGCCGCTTAGCTCATCTCTCCTCCTTGCGGTCTGGGTCTCATCTGGGAAAGACCCAACGGTCAGGCCTTGGTGTCTGGGCTGGGACTCCTGACCTGAGCAACCCGTGGCTTCTCCATGGATCTGGACAGCATGTCACTGGGTCCCCAGAGGAAGCAACCAAAGAGGAAGCGTTTCAAGAGACCAAAGTGGAAGCTGCACAGCCTTTTGTGACCTGGTTTCTGAAGTTGCACAGTGTCACTTCTGCTGTGTTCTGTTGGTTAAAAGCAAGCCACTGCGCCCACCCAGATTCTAAGGGAGAGTTCCCAGACTCCACCTCTCGATGGGGCTGTGCCAAGGCCACATGCCAGAAGGGCAAGTGAAATGGGAAGTAGAACCCGCCAGGATCTGTTTCACAGATGAAAAAACAGAGGTCTAGAAAAATGGAGTTACTTCCTCAGTGGCAAAATCAGCTTGTGAGCTACGACTTCTCAGACTTGGGCTTGTTTCCTTGTGAGTCAGGGGAGGGGCAGGGACGGCTTCTCTGGTTATAGTCGGCAAAGGGGAGGGTCCCCCCAGGACTGAGGAGAGGGCCTGTGCCCTGCTTTCAGAAGCATAGACAGGAGAAGGCTGATCTTGTTTATTTTTCTCTCCCTCATTCCACCAAGGATCCGAGACAGCAAATACAAATGAATGAACACAAACCAAAAAAGCCCACGTTGAAAAATGGAAAACATAAATACCCATTAGGAAAGTTCCACACCAGATTAGGAAATAAAATGCAGATATGCAGGTCATCTAGTCATATACAGTTACTATTTCCAAGCCATGTGCTGAGCCCCGAGCTTCCTGGTGGTAAAAGAGAAAAGGGAAACTTGATTAATTACATGATTTTCAAGGAAACATTCCAGGAAAGCAAACACATCCAGATCATTATTCCCAAAGAATATTTTACACTATGGAGGTCCTCACTGATTACTTCTTTTGTTCTCCTCAGATCTGCCAGGTAGTGACCAGTTCTGTGTCCTCCAAGCTGGAGCCTTTTCTCCAGTCAGTGCCAGGTGAGTGCTACGTGGGGTCAAGGAGACTGGGATAGAAGGGACAGAGGGGTAGGAAGACGAGAAGGAGTGGGGTGGAGCCAGCAGGTTTTCCAGACAGGCCTGAGCCTGGGCGGGAATGGGTAGAACAGATTATTTTCAAATGGCAGTTGGCATTGAATCCCTACTGGGCAAGGTCCTTGTGGCAGGTCCGGAGTGAGGTGGAAAAGCAGCCCACAGCCACTCATTCTCCTCCCCCTGCAGGACCCTAACAACCAAATACCCAGAGCTGAGGCCAGAGGAACACATAACTGGCCCGAGATCTGGGGCTGATCACTCTGGCTCTCTGGGCCTCAGTTTCTGTATCTTTAAAATGGAAACAATTCTCTCTATCCCCGAGTGCTTGGTAAACTGTGAAAAGCCACAGTAGGTGGGGGAGGACCCTTCTGACTGAATGCTCAACATGTGCCTTGCATCCAGCAGAATTGTCTCTTCCTGTCCACACCCCACTGAGTTTGTCTACTCTCCCAATTTTACCGCGAGGAAATGGAGACTCAGAAGGACCCGTGACAGTTGCTCAAGGTCATAAACCCAGGGAGAAGCTGTGGCAGGGTCCAAAAGCAGGCTTTCTTACTCCAGAGCCTGTGCCCCAAGTTGCTACTGGCCTCCCTCGGTGGGAAGCCTGGCGTGGCGGACACTCAGTTCATTCCCACTGATGATGCGTTACCTTCCTCTAGGCACCCCCAGCTCCTCCAGGGGCAGAGTCCATCCTGGGGATGTTCAGTGCAGTTGTCCAGGGCTTGGCCTCACCAGTCGGGAAAAATAGGTTGGTTTGAGTCCCAGCTCTGTCACTCACCAGCTGTGCCATCTTGGACAAGTTGTCATTTCCGGGCCTCTCACATGGGAAGGAAGGGCTAAAGGAAGGACCAATTTTTATTGAATTGTCATTGATTACTGCTGGGGAACAGAGCAACTGGGCTCAGCCTGGGGTGTTATCACTGCTAATATCGACGCCTTCTGCTTTGAGCCTGACCACGTACAGGGCATTGGGCGTGCACCTTCACATTCAATCCTTGGGCACCTGTGAGCCACCGCTATCACCCCGTTCTACAAATGACAAAAAAAGTGACTTGAAGAAGAAAAAAAAAACAACCAATGATGTGTCCAAGGTCACATAAAGTCCAAATCAAGTCCAGGTCTCTGTGCTCCTTGACCCTGCGTTTTAGCTTCATTGGGGGGCTGATGGAAGAAGAGGGAAATACAGTGTCTGTGAATGTGGGGTGTGGGTTCATCTTCCTTTAAAGGGAGCTCAAGGAGGGCTCTCTGGAGGAAGCAGAAATGGAGCTAGAACTGCAGGTCTTAGCTCAACTGTGGGGGGTGCTGACCCTACATCGAAAGCCGCAAAGATGCTGCCATGGGGAGCCAAGTCACGGTCCCTCTTCTTTCCCTCTAGTGACAGCCAAGATAGATAATGTGGCCGGGATTGATTACTCCCTGTTGGCACCTCCGACAGCCACGGCTGAGACCCTGGATGGGCAGCTGAAGGTGAGCCTTACACGGAGAATCATATACCCTCACTCCCGGGCTCCCCATCACCCTTGGCAACAAATCTCACAAAGACTCCACCCCCTTCCTCTTGGTCCTCAACCACCCGGCAACTCCACTCTCCACCTCTTCTCCCGCTCCAGTCACACTGGCCTCCCTGTCATTCCTGAAACTCCCTCTGTCTGCCTTTACCCCGGGGCCTTTGCACTTGCCCCTCCTTCCACCCAGGATGCTCTCACCCAGATATCTACGTCGGCTCTACCTTCCTTCCTTCAGGTCTTTACTCAAATACCCTCCCTCCCTGGAGATGCCTTCTCAGGCCGCTGTTCACTGAAATAGCACCTTTCTCTTACCCCATATCTTGCTTTATTTTTCTCAGCAGCATTTATTACTAACATGACACACACAGAGTCACTCACTTGGATGAAAGAGAAGGGGCTGTGACTGCTTTGTTCTTTACTGTATGGGCAGCACCTAGAACTGTGCTGGGCATATAGTAGGTGTTCAATGAATACGTATCAGATGGATGGGATGGATGGAACTGCATTTCACGCTACTCCCCCCTCACTCAACACCCTCCAGCCAGACACACTGGCCTGCGCCTCCTCCACACATCGGGTCTGTTCCCTCCTCAGGGACTTGGTCCTCCCAGAGCCACTGCCTGAACTCTCCCCCGTCCCATGCCCTCCCCTACCCACTGGCTTCTTCTCACACTCCAGGTGGGTCTGTATGGGGCAGCCTTCCCTGACCCCCCAGCAGCAGTAGGACCCACGCCCTCCCCCCACAACTACCCATTGGCTTGTTTGTTTACTGTTTACTTGTTTGTTCTAAAACACATTTGATGTAAAAAAAGACAATTTAGAAACTACATAGAAGAGAGAAATAAATAAATAGGAAGAAAGGGAGGGAGAGAGGAAGAGAGAGAGAGAGAGAGAGAGATTGCCCAAATATCACAACTCAGAGATGTGCACTATTGACACACAAGGCAGCTCCCTCCGACATTCCCACCCTCGTCTATAGCAAGACACAAACACACACACACACTAACACATAAAAGATGCAGCAACAAGCACACGACAGAACCACATACACAGACATAAAAATAAATACACACATTTTTACATGAGTCACGTTGGACCTACTGTTTTACAACTTTGGAAAAACAGAAGAGTGTAATGTGAGCCTCTGTCCATAATGTCTTCCTTTATGTGGCCCTTTTACTGGCCGTTGGGACCTTCAGGGGTCGGCTTGTAGTAAGGACAGCACCCCCACCTGGGACATTTGGGCTCTTCCCACTTTCCCCACAACTGTAACCAGAGCGGCAGTAAACATTTTTGTAGCTGGATCCCTGCTCATCCTTGGATATTTCCTGGAAGTGAAATTGCTGAACCAAATAGCATACTATTTAAAATATATAAGTAATACACCAGAAAAAAGGTTTTAGAAGATGTATAATTATTGCTAGCAATGAGGGATTCAAAGGTCCTATTTATGAGCCACCCCCCACCCCAAGCATCCCTCTGCAGGCTCCTGCCAGGAGGTGATGACTGTCAGCCTTAGGGGTGGGGGGTGTTACCCTCCCAGTTTCCTGGTTCTAAGCTTTTGAAGTCACCTACCTGAAAACCCATCTAGGTGTTCCTGATGACCTGTCCCCCTGAATGGATCCACACTGTGCTTCTGCTTCACTTTGTCACCTAAGCAAGCGTGTGTCTTAGAGATGAGTCCTCACTGGTGCATAGGTCCATCTTACTATTTCTAAAGGTCACATGGTAACCTCTAATCTCTAATACGGGGGTCAAGGTTATTGATTTTCAATGATGAAATGATTCAACAGTGCAGAGAATATTATACCCTCTCATGCACCCACTGCCAAAATTTAAGAAATGTTACCATTTTGTCATACTTGCCTCTGCTTTTTTTTTTTTAAAAAAAAAAGGAACCCTGGCTGGTGTAGCTCAGTGGGTTGAGCATGGGCTGTGAACCAAAGGGTCGCCAGTTCAATTCCCAGTTGGGGCACGTGTCTGGGTTGTGGGCCAGGTCCCCAGTGGGGGTCACATGAGGGGCAAACACACACTGATGTTTCCCTCTCTTTCTTCCTCCCTTCCCCTCTCTCTAAAAATAAATAAACAAAATCTTAAAAAAAAAAAAAGGAAAGGAAACATTGTAAAGATAAATAGCTCAGGCCCCCAGGGCCCCGCCACCTGAGGTACTCACTGAGGACGTGGGTGTGTGTCCCTTGCCTGTGTGTTTATGCTTTTACTCCATAACTCTGTGCCAGTAATTCTTGTGCAGTAGGTTTTATAGGCCTTTAAATTGTACATAAATAGTATCTTACCATATGTATCCATCTACAACCGGCTTCTTCATAACTCAACGTTATTATTTTCTTAACTAAATAAATTATCTGCTTTTGCGATGTGCTGCTAAATTGCTTTTTAGAAACGTAGCAACATATATTCTCCAGCACGTGTAAACACTTTCACCAAAACCTGGATAGTATGGGTCCAAAATGCAAATATGCTCCCAACAGTTCACCTCCCTCTTTTAGATTATCGCTAATTTAATAGATGAAAACACCAAACAAACAGAGCCTGTTGTTCTTTGGAGTTGCTGTGCTTCCCAGCCAGGCTGAGGCAGGGCCGGTGGGATGGTTGGGTGTGTGCTGCCAGGACCTGGATGCCCAGTTCCATTCCCGGCTCTGCCACTCACCCGAGAGACCTGGGGCAAGTCACTTCACCTCCCTGTTGCTTGGGGTCTCTCCTGTACAATGAGCACACCTACCTTATAAGGTCTGCCAACCCCCGGTACCCAGGAGAATTTGATGCTAGTGTTGGTTTCTGGCCATGACTTCCTCTGTGAACTTGTAGCTGGTGGCCTCAGCCCATGTTTTCCTGGAAGGGGCACATTGAGTTATAATTTCTGAAGGATGCTCAAGCTCACTCTGTTGCCTTCACCCCCCAGGGGGAGTTTTTCAGCCTGGCCCATCGCAGCCCCCCTCCCTTCACCCCGCCGGTGTTGGCCTTGCCCTCCAACCATGACCACATGGTGTACCTGGGCATCTCCGACTACTTCTTCAACACGGCCGGGCTCGTGTACCAGCAGGCCGGAGTCCTGAACCTGACCCTCAAGGACGACATGGTAAATCCAGGCTGGGGGTGGATGTGGGGAGAGCAGCAGACGATCTGGATTTGAGTGTGTTCATGCTGGGGAGATCAAGCTCTAGGCTCTAGAGTCAGCCAGACCTGAGTGCTGATATTAGCCCCCTCTTTTCTAGCTGGGTCACCTCCGGCCTGTCCTTCAACCTCTCAGAATCTGTTTCCTCATCTGTAAAATGACAATAACTATATCTACCTCCAGGGGGAGCACAGAGGATTAAAGGAGGTATAAATGCATGAGAAGCTCTCAGCAGAGGCTCAGCATGTGGGGAGCACTTAATGAGCACTCCAAGTCACAGCCAGCACTGATGGAGCGCTGGCCTTATGTAATCCAGTCTGAGCATCCTACCACCATCATTGGCATATTGTCCTCCTTGTCTCTGGACACTCATGGCTGAGAACTGCTCGAGAACTCAGTTCACCCATCCTATGCCACTCTTGAGAGAGATGTCATAGGTACCCTCTCTGCAGACGTACCACTGGGAGGCTGAGCCCCCCACCTGTCTGGCCCCTGTGGAAAGAAACAAAGACCGCCCGAATGACAACTCTTCTGGGCAAGGGGATCAGCCACCATCACTTGCATTTGGCAAAGACTCAAAGACAGGCAGAGGGGTAGGAGGGTTTCTAGCGCTCCAGGTGTGCACTTAGAGAGGTGGTGGGATGGCGAAGCTGGGTGGGGGTTAATAAAAGCTGGGCATCCTATATGATTCGCTTAAGAGCATATTTGACTTTTTCATGGTGCAAAAAAATTGGGAAGCTGGCAGTCACTGGGCGTGTCCTCGCCGTTCTAGGGTGGTTGCTGCAGAAGCTGTGGGCCAGGGTTCTGTTGTCATATGCGGTCTGGCCACTGTCTGTTTGTACATTCAGCCTCTCACCCCTCATACAGAAGTTGCCCCCCCCCTCCAATCTATACCATAATCCCCCAAATCTTTTTCTTCTCTTGCTACAGATTCCAAAGGAATCCAAATTCCGGCTGACAACCAAATTCCTTGGAACCCTCATACCCCAGGTGAGAAAAGGCCTGCCCCCCATCATCAGCTCATGAGGGGGTCCAGGGGTGCTGGGAGGACAGGGCTCTGCTCAGGGGCCAGGTCCAGAGGCAGTCCAGCCTGAGAGCGTGGCTGTAGCTTTGCACAGCCCACCCCCAAACAGAGAAAGGCTCCCAGCAGTCAGGTGCCCAGGAGTGAGAGTGGGTGCTGGGGCTCGTCCCTTCAACAAGTGTTCAGTGCCCACCATGTGCCAGGCACCCTGTGCTGGGTATCCAGTAGGACAGACCAGAGCCCTGCTCTCCTGGGGCTCCAGTCCAGCGGAGACAGGTGATTATTATTCAGGCACCCAAAACAATAAAAAACCGTGATAAGGGAGCCAGCAGGTTGATGAGGTCACATTAGACAAGACAGCCAAGGGATACCTCTCTTTCCGCCCTCGCCAAATGCCACAGACTGGGTGGCTTAAACATCAGAAACTGACCTCTCACAGCTCTGGTCCAAGATCACGGTGTCTGCAGATTCAGTTTAGGGTGAAGGCTCTCTTCCTGGCTAGTAGACAGCTGCCTTCTGGCTGTGTCCTCAGATGGCCTTTCCTGGGAGCACACGTGGAAAGCATGAGCTCCCTGGTGTCTCTTCTAAGAACACTAACCCCATCAGATCAGGTCCCCACCCTTACAACCTCATTCGATCTAATGACTTCCTTAGGTCCCTCTCTCCACAGGTGGCCACACTGGGCAGTTAGGACTTCAGTGTATGAACTTGGAGGGGGGGAGGGGTGGACACAATCATTCAGTCCTTAACTGCCTCTTCAGGGGTGGAAATTTTATGTAGGAGGTACGGGTGTGGAGGAAGTGTGACGGATTAGGTGGCCAGGGCAACTGTCTTGAAGGTTAGTTTGCGTAACGATCACATTATTTTTACTCAGACTATGAGTTTACCTAGCGGAGGATGGGAGGCCAGCAAAGGCAGGATATTACCCACGCCCTCCTCATTCCCCCTTAGAGCCACCACTGCTCCCTGAGGTGACATTTGAACTAAGATCCGAGGGAAGGGAAAAGACCAAGCTAGGAAAGAATGGAGGACGAGCATTCATGGAGAGGGAACAGAGAGTGCGAAGGACCTTAGGGAAGCAGCAGGTTGTATTTGTGGAGCAGGAACCCAGTGTGGCTGGCACTGCAGGTGCAGAAAGTAAGGTTGGCTGGACGCCAGCTGCCCGATCATGCAGTCTTTACTACTTAGTCAAAATGCAATTTGGAGCCCTGGCTGGTGTGGCTCAGCTGGTTGGAGTGTCATCTCATAACCAAAAGGTTGTGGATTTAATTTCCTGCCAGGTCACATCCCTAGGTTGCAAGTTCGATCCCCTGTCCAGGTGAGTACGGGAGGCAACCAATCGATGCTTCTCTCTAAGAGCAGTGAAAAAATGTCCTCAGGTGAGGATAAAATAAATGAATAAAATTTTAAAAATGCAACGGGAAGACATTGGAGGGGTTTATGCAGGGGCCAGGACCAGATAGGACTTAGAAACATTTAAATTACACTGCCCCTTTTATTGGTTGTCCCTACTGGGGGCTGCAGGTGGCCAGGATGTTCCCCAACATGACCGTGCAGCTCCTCGTCCGGGTCTCCTCTCCACCCCGCCTCACTGTGGCACCCGCTGGCCTTGCCCTCACCCCTGCCCTGGAGGCCCAGGCCTTTGCTGTCCTCCCGAACTCCTCCTTGGCCCCTCTCTTCCTGCTTGGTATGGTAAGCTCTTCCAGGGTGTGGGCAGATGGGGAGCCCTGGACAGGGCCGAGAGCTCTGCCCTCGGGGTCAGGGGTAGGGCCTGAGACCAGAGCCATGACACCAGCTGCTTTGGGCTCCCACAGACATTCGCTCATTCAGCTGTTCATCCCATCGTTGGCTCAACATGCGTGTACTGTTTCTGATCCATTCACTCGCATCTTCAGCCATTTAATTACGCACCTGTGGGTTGTTCAGTCATTCATGCATTCAGTTACTCATGAGATTACTAAGTTGAAATGGGTTATACCTTTTCTGGTTCACACATGCACTATTATTCATTTATTCGTTCACTTACACCTTTGTTCAGTTGATGTCTGTCTGTGTATTTGTTCATTCACTCATTAGTCATCCACACATGTCATTGTTTGTCCCTTCATCTGTATGTTTCATCCTTCATTTATTCAAGTTTTTATTCCGTTGTTGATCTGTGCATGCGTTCGCTTGATCACGGTGTCACTCCGTGAACATTTGGTGGCACCCACTCAGCCACTGGGAGTGAAGGCCAGACTCTCCACCAGGAGGCACTCACAGCCTCAGGTGGCAGATCTGCCAGGTCTCAGGTCAGACCCTCTTTCCCCACCTCGCAGATTAAATGTGTTCTGACAGGATGGCCCCAGGTCACAGACAGCAGACAGGAAGGCTGAGGCAGGAACCTCAGTTCCCTGTCTCACTGAATATTTGCGGAGTAAACAGATGCCTGAAGGGCTGTGGGAGCAGGGCTGGCCGAGACTCCAGCCCTGTGGTTTGACTCACATGGCCTCACAAGTAACCTGGGAACTCTGCTTGGCACTCTCGGGCCAGGGAGAAAATGGTACTTGGTAGACAGTCCATGACTCATCAGTAAACAGGAAGCAAAAGGAAGATTACTCACCCCCCATCCTTGGCCTTGGCCTCTGTGGATCTGACCCGCAGTGTGGGCTCCTCTGCCGGCTCTCCGAGGCTCACCCTCCCTGCCTTGGAGGCCTTCCAGAGCCCCGGGCCCTGCGTCGGGACTTCACCTCCCCGGTTGTTGCTTTGCAGAGCACGCACATTTCTGTGGAGGTCGGCACCAAGTCCGACAGGCTCGTGGGACAGCTCGGCTTGGACAAGTAAGTGACCCCGCAGGGAAGGGGCAGGGAGCTGCCCATTCATTGGTGGTGTCCATGAGCTGGCAATGACCTCACAATGCGCCCAGTACTATGTCATTGCTCTCCCATTCGCCCATCACCCCGAAGCTTCAGTGTACAGAAGACACAAGGTTCCCATGTGGCCAACAGTGAAATTCATACTCAGAGATGCAGTGACTTGCCCAAGGCCAAACATCATGGGGTAACCAACCCTCTCAGTTTGCCTGGAATGTCCCAGTTCCAGCCCTGAGAGTCCTGAGTCACAGGACACCCCTCTGTCATGGGCCAACCCATGGCTGGGCAGTGCCTGCTGGCCCCACTCCACACTGGACCACAGCAGCCCCCAGCCACCTCATGCCCCTGGCCTTCCTTGGCACTTGAAAATCCCCTTCGACTTCTTCATCCCCATCCTTGGGACTCTACTAGCCCTCCCCTGCTGGGACACTCTGGGATCCGTGTGCCCGGGTTTGCATCCTGGCAGAGGAGGCTGTGAGGAGTGTGCTCTCCGATACTGAGGCTGCCTGCATTTGAAGAGTGCCTTGCTGTGGCAAGCAACAAACTCTCCAAACGTCAGTGTCCCTGGATGTAAAATAAGCCCGATCTTTGTTCTTTGCCAACGGCATGGTCATGGGCATGAAAGGAGGCGTGAATATGTGTTGAAGTGTTTGGAATACTTCAAGGGACAAAATAAGTGTTTAGTAAGCAAGAGGGAAAAAGAGAAGCAGAAAAAAAAGAAATGCAAAAATCAGGGGAGAGACAGAGAAAAAGACAGACACTCAGAGACACACAAAGAAAAGGAGGAAAGGGAGAGACATGAAGAGAGACAGAGAGCAAGAGACAGACAGGCGGACAGGAAGATGGGGAGTCACAATAAGAGGGAGCCTCTCTGAGAAAGACACAAAAGGAGGGAAGAGGGAGAGGGAGAGAGGCACCACACAAAGAAAGAAAGGGAGACACCTGGACAGAGCAGATGCAGCGGCCCGGCAGCTGGCCTGGCACCTACCTCTTAGTCACATTCACACTGTTTCAGTTGAGTCTTGACCCACATTCCTGCATGTCCGCCTTCTCCCTGGCACAGAGCTGTCCTTCTTAACCTTGAGATCGGCCCCTGAGGCTTCTACTCTGCTCATTTCTTGTGGCTTCCTTTTGACAAGTGTTACTGCTTTGGAAACATGTGGATTTAATTTTCCTTGAAATACCCGTGGGCCTCTCAGGTAGAGGAGGTGGGCTGGATGATAGCTGAGCACAGACTTTCTGACACATAGAGGGCGGGTTGGGAATCCACAGGGCAGGGGCCTGGGGCTGCTTCCTCTCAGTGAGTGAGAAGGAGTTTTCAAGCTTTGTAGGGTATTGGAGACAAAAAAGAGGGAGAAAGCTTTGGCATCAGGGAGACTTATTAGAAGTCCTACTTTGCTCATTGTTAGCTGTGTGGCCTTGGGTAGGTTCTTTGACCTCTCTGAGTGTCAGTTTTCTCGTCTGTAACACGGGAGTGTGATGGCCCTTGCCTCTTGGAGTGGCACATGAACAAAGTACAATATTCAACATAGTGAGTGATAGGGGCCCAATAAACAGCCATTTATTTCTCCCTTTCTCTGAGATCACATTTAAAATGCCTTCAAAGCCGTAAAGACGGGGTAGTTTATTGGCTCAGGTCATTGAAAAGTCCAAGGGTTTCAGGCAAGGGTAGATCCAGGTGCTTAAATGATGTCTTTGGGATGCTGACTTTCTTCATCTCTTGGCTCTGCTATCCCCTGTGCTGGCTTCATTTTCTAGAAGGCTGTCCCAAATAGTGACAAAAATGGTCCCCAGCAGCTATCTACTTTTCCTGGAGAAAAAAAGAACATCTCATTCACAATCTTTCCAGCAGAAGTCCTGAGACCAATTCCCATTGGCTCAGCATGAATCACAGGTCTATTCCTGAAGCAGTCACTGTGGCAAGGGAAGTGGAGTCTGCCCTTTGGCCAGCCTACCCCCAGGCTGAGTAGTAACAATGTAGGGAGTAGGTGGTTTCCCCAAAGGAAGAAGCAGGGGGCTGTGAGCAGAGGAAGGGGGATGAATGCTGGGTGGGGAAACCAGGCAGCAGTCCCCAGAGTGGGCCCTTTCTCCCCAGTAACTGAATCCTCAGACGAGTCGAGCAAATGGGATCTCAGCCTCCCCCTCCTTCTCCCCTTCTCACAGGCTGCTCCTGGAACTGAAGCACTCGGACATCGGCCCCTTCTCGGTGAGTCTGAGGCTGCTGTGGCCCCTTCCTTCCCTTGACCTTGAGAGAACAGTCCCAAGACCACTGGGCTCGTGGCATCATTTCAAGAGGCCACTGGTTTATTTGCATACACTTTGCATGAACAGTAATGATGGGAGGAGCTTTATGGCAGAGAGACCAGAGCTGGAATCTCTGCTCCTTGCTTACGCCCTGTGGGCTTTGGGCATGCAAGTCACTTCCCCTTTCGGAACTTCAGCCCTTCCCCACAAATCAGGGATAATCCTTCCCCCTTGAGGTAATGTGGTGAGGTTTAAATGGGATTAAATGTGCATAATCTGGTATGTAAAATCTGCTTGATGATTGTTGAATGAACAAGTGAACTACCTTATTGAGCACCTACTATGTGGCAGACAGCACTCCAGGTGTTGGGGTATGCTCATGAAGCAGACAGGGAAGCAACCCCTTCTAGAGCCTTGCGTCACAGTGATAGACAATGAGAAGTCAAGGATATTTTGGTTAGAATCAGGACTATGAAAATGGAAATGGGCTGGACGGTGATGAGAAGGGTTGAGAGTTAGATGGTGTGATCAGGGAAGACCTCCCTGAGGAGGTGATATTTGGGCAGAGGGAGCCCGCAAGGGGACAATCTACCATAGGCAGAGGGAATAGCAGGGGCACCGACCCTAGGGCTGGCTCACCCCGGGCCTTCTGGACTAGAGTAGACTGCATGTGGAGGGCAGTGAGAAGCAATGAACTGTTTCATAGAGAGTGACATGAGCTGATTTATACCTTCTTGAAAGATGCTCCTGGCTGGGGTTAGTGGAGTGGGTTATGGGGGACAAGTTTAGACCACATGAATCAGTGGGGAGGTGGGTGCATTTGTCCATGTGAGAGATGATGGAGCTGAGCCTAGGCCAGGAAGGAAGAGAAAGATGATGGATTGAGGTTAGATAGTACTTTGGAAGTAAGATCAGACACAACTTGGTAAGAGATACGAGGTATTGGGGGAGAGAAAAGGCACTAAAGAATGACACCTAGATTTTCGGCTTGGGCAGCTGGGTGAAGGGCAAAGTCATGGAGATGGAGAAGGGCAGGAAGGAGGGAGAGGGGCAGGGTCTCGTCAGCCCAGGGAGATGATTACACTACCCAGTTTCACCCACCATCATTAGGTGGACCCACCTCTGCCTCCTCCACCCAAGGAGACACTGGTGGTGAGTTGCCCATGGAAGTAGCAGCTCAAATGCTCTTCAACAGCCTCCCCGAAAGAGCATCACCCATGGGACTTCCATTAGAAGCCACAGCATGCTGATTCTGTCCACAGCATCTAAGTATATGGGGCCTTTTACCCCATAGAACGTTAAACCCCTAGAGAACATTACCTTGGACCTCTGAAACGCCCCCCCAAGACCCTCACCAAGTGGGTACCTTGTAAGCCACCCAACCCCCAAGTCAGACCATCCCAGTGTCCCCTCCAAATCTGATGGAACTCCAGCGGGCCATTTCCATCTGATGAGATTACATCAAACAAAAGGACCCAAAGCTACTTCACTGTATTTCCATGGATTTACTGGTGCCAAGGCTCTGGTGGTGTGGGGACTCAGTGGTAACTAACTTCTGCTTCTGCAGAAAATAAAAATTTTTAAGTTTCTAGATTCATGGAAAGGAGGGCACCACATTTGATTCGCCCAGAGAATTACAGCCTGGGAAAGGAAACTCAATTGTTCCAGAAACAAAAATGTACATATTTACAAGTTGTAAATGTCGCCACTGCAGGCAATTCTCTGGAGGATGTCACATTAGTGTTAAATTGTTTTTATTATTGCAAAAGCAAATATACATTCTAGAACAATCAGGGGTTTAGGAAGGAAAGAAAATAAAAACCATTTCCCAATTTCACCGTTAGTTAATAATTCGGAGCACATCCTTTCTGACACGTGGCTGTGTATATTCAAAAACAAAACGGAATTCTGTACTTTCTACAGCCTGACTTTCCTGACCCAAAAAATATCATGAATATTTCTGTGATGACAATTATATTTCTACAACGTCATTCAGAGCAGTTGCACAGTTTCCTAGCATCAAAGTGCCACCATGTCTTCCAGGTGCTTCCCCAAATGTGGACATGTACGTTGCTTAAAAACAATTTATTACAGTATAGTTGACATGAAACATGATGTTAGTGTTCGGGGGTAGAACATAGGGATCGGACATTTATACACCTTACCATGTGATCACCACACTAAGTCTACAAACCATCTGTCACCGTGGCAGAGGCATCGCACCGTAACTGACTAGCTCCCCCTTCCCCATCTTCACCCGTCCCTCCCCCCTCTTCCCCTCTGGCAACCACCAGTGTGTTCTCTGTTTCTGTGAGTCTGTGTTTGATTTGTTTGTGTGTAAGTCATGCTGTATTTATCTTCTTCCGTCTGACTTATTCACCCTCCAGCTCCATCCGTGTTGTCACAAATGGCCCGATTTCATTCTTTTTTATTGCTGAGTAATGTTCCATTGTTTTGGTTATATTCATCACTCTTTGAGCACCCTTGCATCTGTTTCTGCCTACATCCTAGTCACTTCCTTAGAAGAAATGCCTTAGAGGCATGTTCGCCGTGCACCCGACACACACTTGTAAGGCTTTTGGTGAACACTGCCGAACAGCCCTGGGAAAGGTTGAACCAGGGTGCCTCTCCCCCGCCGTGTCTGAGATAATGCATTGTCTCACACAAAGGGTTTCACATTTAATACTCTCTGCTGACCTTCCCCTGCCTTGCACCTTACAGTCTAAAACTTGCTTTACATCCGGAACCTTTAGAGTAAAAGAGATCCCTTCTGTGACCTTGATCGGGCTGCAGAGTTTTCACAGCCCTTGGGCCCATTTCTCAGCAGTTCTCCAGCTGTGAGGTCGCCCTGCGTGGGAGGGAGGCTGATGCAGAGCCGCTGGCGCTTCCGTGCCCTGACATGGGCCTTGCCCTCCTTCTGATTTCCAGGTTGAGCTGCTGCAGGCCATCATGAACTATGTCATGCCCACCACCGTGCTTCCCAAGGTCAATGGTAAGGAGCGCTGGAGAAACAACTGATTTTCAGTCCTAGGAGAAGTGGTGGGTAGTTCCTAGAGCCACACCTGGCCCCTGGCCCCTGTTGTGCGGGCTGACGGGAGGTCACCTCAAATGAACCTCAAAGGGCATCTGACCCAGAAAAGGAATGGAAAAAAGGAAACCCATGTGGGTAGAGTTCTTACTACGTGCCCTTCCCATCCTTAGGAGATGAGGGATCATTCATACCTCCAGTTTTCATGGGAGGAGATCAGAGAAGTTAAATGGCTTAAGGGAATCAGAGAAATGAAATGCCTGGTCACAGAGCAGGTGAGAGAAGGAGCTGGGGTTTGAACCCACCTCTGAGCCAGAGCCTGTGGCCTTACTCCAACTCTGGGAGGAAGATCAGGGAAGGAGGGCCTGGGCTAAGGGCTTGTAGGGCTTGTGTGCTCATCCCACTGGTCAAGGTGCCAGGCAGGCCTGCCACTAACCTTGGCATAGCCAGGGTCAGCGGTGCCCATGGAGGCCCACATAACATGAGACTACAATATTTAAAAATAGTAAATTAAGACCAGTTATTATATAGAATATGACTTATCCTCTCACCTTGATACATGTAGCTTCCAATGGCCTAGGAGACCAGATTTGACTTTAGAATTCTCCTGAGTTGTAATTCAGAATGTGGTGGTATGGGAGGAGCTGTCCCCCCCCTAGCACCCATCCCTGATTGTATTCTAAACATTGAGGGGCTTCCTGCACACACAAGTAGATACCCCCAATCACACATCCATGGGCTGTCCACACCCCTGCAAGCTGGGACCCCTGCTGTCACTTGGGCCTGGTGTCCTCTGGCAGTGCCATCACCCTCAGGGGGATGGTCTCGGTCAAGAGGCCTGTACTGGTCCTGGACTTGAGCTTGGGTGATGGGGTGGGAATGAGAGGGTCCCAGGTTTCTCTCCAGTCCAGGGAGGCTGCTCACTCCACTCTCTTGGAAGCCCCTGCCGCACCCTCGACTTTCTACCCCCGCTCCCCCGATCCTCACCCTAACTTCCATTGCAGAGAGGCTGCAGAAAGGCTTCCCTCTCCCGCTGCCCAGGCACGTCCAGCTCCTCAACCTCATGCTCCAGTCTTACCAGGTGAGTCCCAAAGGCCTCTTTTCACCCAGTGTCCCACCACAGCAGTAACCTGGTGCTGAAAAGCGTTCTCTATGCCAGCCCCATGCCGAGCGCTTTCTACCCTCACAACAAGCCTGGAAGGTGGGCGCTCTTCATAAACAGAGAAGGAAGACTAAGACTCAGAAACGCCACAGGGCAATTAAATGAAGTCCAGCTCGAAAGCCAGGCCCCTGCTGTTCACCGTTGGCTGCGTCATTCCCACCCAACAATGGGCAGAAACGGAACTGGAACTCTCTTGGTGGCCATAGAGCCGGTTCCATGAGGTGACTGCATTTAATGACTGAGATGTGTGTTGCTTTCCTTTGCGTCAGCCTCATTCCAGCGGCTGGAATCCATTCGTGGGGTAGGAAGCCTGGTCAGTGCCTGGTGAATTGAGATACCAGAATGGACTGCCTCCTCTTGCCTTTCTCCCAGCCGGACGCCCCCCTCCCTGTTTTCCAGCCATCTCTCAATGGGGTCTTTACAGTCTCCTTTGCTGCTTCCTGCTTCCTCTTCCTTCCCAGAGGGTATTCTCCAGGGTCCTGCCCAGGCCTCTGCCCTTCCCCCCGCTACAGGCTTTCTCTGATCATTCCCATCAACTCATGCTTAACAGCCACCTTTGCGCCTGCCCAGTGACTCAGCCATGCTTCCAGTTTCTTCTGCACCCTGACTTGGGCACCTCCACCCTGAGGCTCAGCATGTCTGGACGAAGCTGATCACTTTGCAACAAACCCTCACCTCCTGCTGCATCTTTTACCTTGGTCAATGGCTTTCCTAATAACTTCATAGCCCTCACGGGAAACCCACCCATCACCCAGATTCCTCAACCCCCACTCACTCCTGAGGTCCAATCAATCCCCAGTTTTTTTGCAAGATTTTATTTGTTTGTTTTTAGAGAAAGGGAGGGAGAAAGAGAGGCAGAGAAACATCAATGTGTGATTGCCTCTTCCACACCCCCAACCTGGCCTGCAACCCAGGCATGTGCCCTAAACCAGGAATCAAACCCGCAACCCTTTGGTTCACAGGCCAGCACTGCATCCACTGAGCCACACCAGCCACAGCTCCCCCCGCCCCACCCTGTTTTTAGACCAGGAAACTAATGGGGCTAAAAGACTGTAGAAAAACGGACGAGAGAGCAGAGAAAACACATCTCCTATGTTGCCCACCTTTTACCAGATTCATCCTTAAAAAAAAAATGACCCCATGGCACAATTTAATTTCTTCATCTATGAAAATTCTGAGTGAAGGTATGACAGAGCAAAGAAAAGTGGTTTTGCAGCCTTGGCTGGAACAAGGGTTCCCCTGAGCTGCCAGGGGCCAGGAAGACAAACTAAGGCCTCCAGGGCTGCCCGGGGTCTCCACATCTGAGGAGAGAGCAGCTAGCTGCCAGGGAAGCTGGACAGACTCACAGGCGTAGTGCTGGGCAGACCCCAGAGGCAAGACGGCAGCACCCCCACTCCCTCCTGTCTTTCTGTCAGCAGACTGGCGCCACTCTGCTCCCAAAGTCTTCAAACAGCCCAGCAGCCGCCCCCTCCCAACAAGGGGTGTGCTTCCTGCTGATGGCGACATTCCCATCTCTTCCCAGAATTTCCTGCTGTTTGGCGCGGATGTGCAGTACAGCTGAAGTCGCGGTGGGTGCCGGGGGGTGCCGGCCACACCAGGAGGCAGAGGTCGTGGACACCCGCTCCTGACAGGCCTGTGGGGCCCAGGCCACCTTTCTCCCTGCGAAGCTCCCTAGCTCTTGACCTGGAGACCCATGCAGACCCGGGTTCAGAAACAACCTAAACACGGAGAGCCTTGTTCCTTGGGAAAGGGTTGTGAGTATGTCAGGGCCAAGGTGTTTCCTGGAAAGGCTAAGCTTGCACTGACATTTCCCTCAGGAATTGCATGTCGGTTGTAACCGCAATATTTCTCTTTGTGCTTCACACAAGAAATCTGGGTTTTTAAAATGTGGAATCTTGTGTGATGTATTGTTTCTTGTTTTTTGTCCATTCATTCATTCACTGGCTGCACCCAGCATGGCTTGTAGCACCAAAACAGCACAGATACGTCACCTCTTTATTTCTCTAATTACTCTCCTGAGCCCCCACATGCCTCTGTTAGCAAAAAATGCCATCGTTTCTCTTTGAGGACACTCCTCATTCCACACTGGCCAAGAGTCCCAAGGGAGTAAGTCTCGCTTCCTAATGCTGGGCAGTTTGCAGAGTAGATGGGTCCACGGGGCTGTTGTTCCTGCTATGGCCACACGGTGGCGCTGTTGAACAGCTATCCTGCACAGCCTGATTTCCCTGCCCCACCCTTGGGCCCAGGAATGATAGCTCCCTTCACTCTGTGATCTCCTCTCCTGCCCAGCCATTGGGCCCAAAGCAGAACTGGGCCAGAGGACAGAGGCCATTGGAGTTTCAGTCAATCGCATCCTCAGCTACAGTTAGCACCTCTCCCATGACTTTCCAGATCACCAGTCCAGGCTGTCCTTGGACTGTGAATTTCCTCCTGGGCTTTGGGACAGCTGCTGCCATGGGACATCAGGGGTGGCCGTCTCAGGCCATTAGACAGACCCTGACAGCGTTTGACTAAGCATTTCCTGGAAGTCCTCTTTGAGCTGTTGACATTTGGTCTGAGACCGGAAGGGTGAGGAAGGGTCTGAAGCAATCAGTGGGGAGCAGGACGACATGGCCAGGTTGGGCTTCAGAATGTCTTGTTGTGACTTCTGAAAGCAGTGGAGGGCAGGAGTGGAAGCGGGTGGGCACAAATTAGGAATCTCTTGTTCAGACTTCACCCAGGCGGGCCGTAGTAAAAATGGAGAATAAGAGCATGGATAGTGATGAAAAACAGATAGAAGGTTTTTTTTTTTTTTAAATGTGCACATTGCTGCTAACAGCATCAATTCTCTGTCAAATGGAGGTAGCGGCTCTGAGGCCACACGGGGGAAGAGAGGGAAATTGATCAAGCGCAGCACAGGAATGATGTCGCTGAACCCCACAGCCCTCGCCTCGCCCGCAGTGGGAAGCGTTCGGTCTGCGGATGGAGTCATTCTCCCTGGACCACACAGCTGGCAAACGGCAGAGCTGGGGTTCCCCCCTCCCCAACCTCTGTCACCAGAGCCCACATCTTTCCACTCCTCATGGATGTTAAAGTCTCATCTGTTTGACGCGTGGGGTGTTTAAGGAGGGATCGCAGTGTTCGGTTGCGTAGGCTGTGTGCTGCAAAAGGTGTCGGGCTGAGGGAGCTAAATCCTTTGTCTAATTTGTCCACTGTGAGGATGCATCTTTTTCTGCTCGCCTAGCGGAGGCTCCGAAATGAGCAGAAAAGCAGCCAGTGGGCCGGGAAGGAAGGGAGTGAGTGGGAACACAACATGGACTAGCTGGGGAAGGCCACAATCAATCCGCGTGTACAAGACTCTCTGGAGTGGAGAGCAGAGCTGGCAAGTACAAGGACACAGCCCTGCCTTCCCGCACCCTCCCCTCGTCTCCCACCATTCTCTTTGGACATAGTTGCCCCCCCACACCCACCCACCCTCTATTTCCAAAACGTTCAGGCAGCCCCTGCCCCACTCTCTATAGAAAAAAAAATGCAATATTTCTTGAACTTAAGGACTGGTGAGCGGACCTCTCTCTAATGGCTGAGAAACACGCAGTTGTTTGGAAGTGTGATTTGAGGAGCATTCCCCAAGACAATTCAAGTTATCTGCCAGGCTGCCTGCAAAACCACCATTACAGCCGCTTCCCCTCAGGCTAAGCTTTCCAGCTGCACCTGACTGCTAATGTGTGCTGGTTTCTTTGGGGGGTGTTGGAAGTCTCTAAAATTAGACCATGGGGATAGTTGCACAACTCTGGAAATATAGTAAAAACCACTGAACTATATACTTTAAATGGGTGAATGTTATGGTATGTGAAATATATGTCGATAAAACTGTTAAAAAAACAAAAAGAATCGCCTACTCCAGACTGCCTAAAAGCTCACCATTTAATCAGCTTCCGTCTGGGTTAAGGATTGCCCTCTTGGGGTGCCTTTTGGGAATGGCGATGTTAAATATGATGGAGGGGTAGGTACCCTGTGAGGGGGGCTGAGGGGTGGGCCACGAGGGAGCTAACCCCTGTGTTCAGCATTTTGCCACATCCCATGAGTGGCTGTGAGTGTCCCTGCCCTGGGCCAATCTCTTCACATTTGTCATGTCATTTAATCCTCATGACCTCTCTGAAAGTAGACAAGGGGTCCCCATTTTCCAGATGAAGAGTCTGAGGTTTAGGGAAGTGATGTGGCGCCTGGCCAAGGTCACTCAGCTCAGTGTACAGAGCCTGGGCTGTGGAGTCACCTGGTCTTGGCTCATGCCTTGGTGGTTAAAAACATGGGCTGTGCTCCCAGACACCGTGGGTTCAAGTCCCAGCTCTGTTACTTATCAGCCGCGTGACCTTGGGCAATGAACTCTCTGGGCTTTGATTTTTCTTGTCTGGGTCCTCATAGTACCTACCTCACAGGGTTGTGAGGAGACTCAAATACGTGTGCGATCTGCAGCCCGGAACCTGAGCCATAGTGATCTCAGTCAGCTCTGAACATCAGTAAAGCCGATTCTTCTCTCTGAACTGCAAGGATTATATTGGGCTTGTCATAGTTGTATCCCCAATGCCTGGCATACAATAGGTGCTCAATAAATACCTATTTTAAAAATCAGCTAGGATTTGAATTCACAGCTGAGTGGCACAAAGCCACTCTGTGAATGATTCTCCAAGCGCGATCCAGGGCCACCTGCCCAGACGGGCCTGACCCCGTGAATCAGAAGCGCGGGATGGCCAGAAAGTCGGGTCCGGCGCTAGGCTCGCTGTGTGCCGGGGGCCAGCCCCTCTCCCCGACTAGATTTCCATCTCGCCATCTGTAAGAGCAAGGGCCCCCTGGAATTCCGGGAACGAAATCCAATAAAGTGAGCTCTGGCAAATATTAAGGAATCTTTTCTCGCTGAGAAATTTTCATTTTAACAGAAGCTCCTTAGGGTCCCCAAAGCTATCAAGACTCAGTGAAATGAGGCTACTGCTGGGATTTTAAATGCTGCTTATTGCAGAGGCCAAGGGGGTGGGGAGGTGAGGTAGAGGGTTCCCAGGATCCTCAGGGTTTCCCTGGGGCGAGGGGCTGGGTAACTGACATCACTTTTTTTTTTGTAAATTCACGTGCCTCACGTGTTTGTACGCGTGTATGCACACACACAAGAGTGCAGGTGACAGGGCTGCCATCAACATCAAACCCTCAAATCCAAAGTACCTTTCAGAGATCCAACAAAAGCTGATGTTCTCAGGAATGTGGGCGCTATCAGGGGAAACTGCACTGAAAATGGAAGTGGATGGAGTTACAGAATTGCTGCGCTTCCAGCAAAGCTGGAGCTCATTTTGTCTTTTGTACCCAGAACGCTGTCCAACATCAGCACCACCTAGGAGTTTGTTAGAAATGCAGAGTCTTGGCCCCCAAAGGAACCTGGTGCATCAGAATTTGCATTTAAACAAGATCCCTGGTATATGCTCACCATAATGCCTTTATCCATTCATTCACCAATGGACTCTTAGGTTGTTCCTGTATTTTGGCTGTAATGAATGTGAGGGTGTAGTGATCTCCTCGATATCCTGTTTTTATTTCCTTTAGATAAATACCCTGAAGTGGCATGGCTGGATCATATGGTGGTTCTGTTTTTAATTTTTAAAGGAAACTGCGTACTGTTTTCCGCAGAGGCTGCCCCAGTTTACGTTCCCACCAGCAGTGCACAGGGGCTCCCTCTCCGCCACATCCAGGAGCCGTGCTCTGTGTGCACCCTGGGGCACCATTCAGCCACGAGGAGAAGGAGATCCCGTTATTTGCAACAACTGGACGAAAGCTGAAGGCGTTATGCGCAGTGAGACAAGTCGGAGAAAGACAAAAACTGTACAATCTCACTTACATTTGGAATTGTTACCAGACACTGGGGGTGGGGACCAAGAGAGATATTGTTCTAGGGGACAAACTTAGAACTAGCAGATGGGAAAGTCCTGGGGGTCGGATCCGCAGCGGAGCGATTCGAGACCCCAACGCTGTGTGATAAACTCCAAGCTGGCTAAGAGACGAAGAGATGTTCATTGTCCCCATCAAGGGGAAGAAAAGGATTATGTGATGGGTTGGAGGTGCCTGCTGATACGACAATGGTCGTGATATCACAATGTGTGAACATATCATGTCAGCACACTGCACACCTTACACTTTCAGGTCAGTTATGTTTCAATACAAACACATTTAAAGTTCAATCAAGTGAGGTCCCTGGGGGTTAAGGAATGTGGGCCTGGTTTGCCCCGTGTCACACGACCCGTGCGGAGAGGAGCCCAGACCGGGACCCAGGCCTCCTCGCTGCCGGTCCTTCCCCTCCTATGGCTCTGTGTTTTGGCACATGTTGCTCCCTCCTCTGCAAAACCTCCATGTGACCTTCAAGATCCAGCAGGATGTCACCTCTCCACAGAGACGTCCTCAGTGGCCCGCAGAGACTCTCTTGGTGGCAGAGCATGAGCTGCTGCACATTGTTAGTTGCCTCACAGCCCACTGCCCCTGCACAAGACCTGCAGACTTGGAAAAGAATTCAGAGCTCTCCACAAGAGGAAGGTGTTTGCTCCGAAAGATCGGTGTGCCACTTGTGCTGATCAGGGTCCCGGCAGGACACCAGAATCCAGCTCAGGTGGTTCTTAAGATTCAGGTGAAGAGACTGTTTACAGAGCTGGGAGGCAGGCAGAAAGAGACTGGCGAAAGATGTCGAGGCCCCAGGAATCAGAATCTCTGAACTGGAAGAGCGCCTGAGCCCAGCAAGGGCTGGGAACTGGCGAGGGGTGCAGGGGTGACACAGCCGTAGAACTCTCTGACATCCTGTTGTGCCACCCCTCTGCTGAGCCCAACTACAGATGGGGAAACCGAGTCACAGGGTGCCCAAGGTACCCAGTGGGCACGTCAGGATTCACACCCAGGCCATCTGGCCCCGGAGTCCACGCCCTTAACCTTACACTGTTTCCTGCTTCACGTTCATTCACTCTTTGGACAATCATCTACAATGTACCAGCCACTCAAGTGTTGCAAGCACTGTGGTTTCCAAACCCCGGGTTTTCTGAGTTGTTTGCAACCAATACTTTGTAACCAGAGTCAATAAACGTGGTGCTTTTGGAAGAGAGAACATTTTCACTGCTGTTGGCCCTGGTGGGTGGCAGCAGCTCTGGCTGCTAGGGAAGTGCATGGACAGCCTGGTGGGAGAGAGGCCCAGGGGTTTGACTGGCACATGGGTGACACTGCTGCCAGCAGCCTCTGCTGGGTCTTGGGTCACCAAGGGACCTTGAGCAGGGGTGAGCACCTATGGGGGTGGACGCCTGGCCTGCAGCCACATGGCATACTAGCCAGGGCAGGTCTAAGGTCAAAAGTTTGCTGCTGTGGGAATTCCCCACCCCACTACAAGTGGCCCCCAGCCTAAGACATCCTCAAACTGCCACCAGAAGAGTAACATCTGTGTTCCCCATAGGTCCGCACTCTCCACACTGTCCTCCCCCACTCTCCAGGGCTGGAAAGGTCCATGGGAGTCACCAGCTCTGCCCTCCTTGTATTACAGAGGGAAACTGAGGCACAGGAGGAAACAAGGCTTGTTAAGGGTCACATGGCCAGGCAGGGCTGAGCCAGTGGCACACTGGTTTCCTGACTCCCAGCAAAGGACCAGACCCTGTCTCACCAGGCCAAGTCCAGGAAGTAGATGTCCCCAGGATGGCTGACTCCTCCTAACCCTGCCCTCCAGAGCACCAGGGCTGGTGAGGTGACAGGACCTTGACAAATGTCAGCCCAATGACAGAGGAGCAGAGAGGTGGCAGCTCTGGGCTTCCCCTTGCTCAGCGTGGGAAGTTGCCTTCTGAACCCCAAGTATGACCCGCTGGGAAGTAACTCTGTTACTCCCGCAACAATCCGTTTGTGGAGGCAAGTCACAAAGACCTAGCCAGTTTTAAGAGGAAGGCACGGAGATTCCACCTTTTGATGGGAGGAGTGTCAAGGTATTTTCGGACCTACTTTTAAAGGACCACAATCACACAGAAGCAGAGAGCGGTTAATGCCATCGTGGAGAAAGTGCAGAGGATTCTGGGACCTCAGAGGGAGGACTTTCTCTAATCCAGGGAAACATGGGGGTGATTAGGGAAGGCTTCCTGGAGGTGGGGGTAGAATAATGCTCCCAAAGATAGAGAATTCTTGGGGATCCCTATGAATGTGGCACAATCCCTGCTACAAATTTTGTTTCCCAAAATGAAATTTTATCATCTTTACTTACTACAAATAAAATATATCCCCAGGACCACACCCTTCCCCAAATAAAAATTTTAAATACCAACAAGCAAAAAGATTTTTAAAACACCTATAATCCTGTCCATCCCACCAGAGACAATTTCTCATAACTCCTTGCTAAGAATTTTCCTGATTGGCAAACACAGGACTAAAACAGAGGAATAGAACCTCAGGGCACAGTTCCATTACAAACCGCCCCTTTGTGACCATCTGTCCCTACCAGGAAATACATTGGTTTCCGTGGCCTCACATGAACTCACTGCATCACCGTTCATTTAAAGACACTTGAGGTTGGGCCCCCCGCCTTCCTTGCCTACCTCACAGAGCACAGCAGTGGGCACCTGGACGCAGTAACACATTTGTGCACTGGCTTAATTACGCAATGGCTGGGTTGCCGGGCATGCAGGCGCTGAATGGTTTGCCAAGTTACCTCCCG
Source organism: Macrotus californicus (assembly GCA_007922815.1). Classification (NCBI taxonomy): domain Eukaryota; kingdom Metazoa; phylum Chordata; class Mammalia; order Chiroptera; family Phyllostomidae; genus Macrotus; species Macrotus californicus. The sequence goes on from VMDR010001250.1 coordinate 26,979, forward strand.
GAAAGTTATACCACCACCAAGACTTGAGAAAGCCTGTTTTCCCATGGCGGGTGGGGATGGGGTGGTGCTTTTGTAAATAAACAGTGTCGGGTAGCAAGAGGAGAGAATCTGGATGGCGCCAGACTCCCAGCTCTGCCATTTGCTGGGTGTGTGATCTCCAGCATGTGACATGGCCTCTCTGATCCTCGGTTTCCTAGTCTGTAAAACCGGGCCTTCCTTGCAATGAACGTGGGGTCTTTCTGTGGGAAGAGTGGGCAGATATTGCCACCTGGGGCCTGGCCAGTCCACCCTCTGACCCCAGAGTGGCAGCAGCTGGCTTTTTAGTGTCACACGTGTCCCCACAGTTTCGCAAGCAGGTTCCAGCTCCTGTGCCCCGCCTTCCTGTCCTGATTCCAGGAACGCATCCCCACATGGGAACCGTCCCAGCTCGCAGGTGCAGCTACTGAAGGAAGCAGAGCCCAGCCCGCATTTGCAACAGCCTTTGCTCGCCCACTGGGAGCCCGGGATGGGGGCCTCAGCCAGGACCCTGGCTTCTCTGCTGCTGGGGCTGCTGCTCATGCCCTCCCCCGGGGCCCAGGGTGCCCACCCTGGCCTGGTTGCCAGGATCACAGCCAAGGGCCTGGAGTATGGTAAGGAGCGATGGCCGTCAGCTGGGCACCAGGTTGCTCTGGTTACGGCAGGGACACAGACAGGCACGCTTCTTTGGGCCTGGCTGGGCCTCTGGGCCTCGTCACCCAACCACTGTGTCACTCAGGCACCTACTTGTCTGAGCTCAGTTCCCACCAGCCAAAGACACAAGGGTTGGGGTGCAAGTGGTTGGCTTGGGAGATGATTCCAGGACACGCCCTAGGGGAGAGGGAATGTGAGGCAGGAAAGGGAGGGAAGGTACCTTAAGGTTAGCGCCAGTTAGGTACTTTGTGTATGTTGTACCTCCATTTTAAAGAATGGACAAAAGAAGGAGTATTTTTTAAAATATGCCGAGACAATGCCTCAGAATTAATCCATCCATGGGTCAAGGGGTCTGGGGTATTTATATATCTCTCTGCACAGTAATTGATCAAGGGAAGCTCCTCATATTCAGGGAGCCTCAATTGCCTTAAATGGGGTAATAACATTCCCTCAGGTAGGCTTGCTGGGAGCCCAGGCTGGCTGGGGGCAGAGAAAGGAAAATCGGGGAAGTCCTCCTGGAGGAGGTGAGGTGAGGTAGAAGAGATAAGTGAGAGTTAGCCGGAGATAAGTGGGTAGAACTCTGGCACAGGGACTGGCACATGCATTTGCTAAAGGGAGGAATGTGAGTTGGAAAGAGGCAGATCACTGGTCATCGATGTACATGTGTCCTCCTGAAGGGAAGACTCCTGGCTCCTTCATGTTTCAGAACAAACAGAAGGCCCTGTTTCTATTGAAACCCTAAATCAGACAAAATTTCCCCTTTGTTCCTTTCTGCATGCGAATGTACTGTGTTTATTTAACAGATCCTCTAGCGTTGGACTTTTGGTCCTTTCCGTACTTTTAGTATACAAACCTGCCTTGCCTTCCCGGCCTTGACCGAGTGCCTGCTGTGCGCCAGGCACCATGCCAGGACTGCCTTTGATCCTCCCAGCTCCCTGTGCTCTGAACGGCTTCCTTTCATCCTCATGCACCCCAATGAGGAAAGTATTATCACTGCATTTTGACTGTCAGAGAAAGTGAAGGTTGAGGACTTGTTCAAGTTCACCATGCTGGCAAGAGGCCAAAGCAAGAACTCTGTCCCTAAAACCCTTACAGTTTCTTCTACGCAGCCTACACGCCATGAAGGACAGGAAAGAGAATTGCCCACACAAGCACACAGCAGCCCTTCCCCTCTGGGAGTTGCTGACGCAGGCATTCTGTTTCCTCATCCATAAAATGGGCATGTGCCACGTACAGTACAGTGATGTCCCAAGTGTTTCTCAAGCCACCCGGTGTGCAGAAGGGCTCAATAACCCATACCTGTAATTTGTGTTAATAAGGAAGTAGGCTTCTCTCTCCAGGACAGGTGGAAGCCACTAAGGGATTGGAGGGGAGGGAGACAGGCAGACAAGGATAACTCCCAGCTTCTCCCTGTCCACAGTGGCCAAGGAGGGGCTGGTGGCCCTGCAGAAGGAGCTGCAGGAAATCACACTGCCTGACTTCAACGGGGACTTCAAGATCAAGCATGCTGGACATGGGCACTATGAGTTCCACAGGTGGGGCTCCCTTCTGCTGGGGCTCCAAGGTAGCAGGGGTGGGAGCCTGGAGAGGGAGGGAGAACCCCAGGATTGGGTCAGGACCCCTCTGGGACAGACAGTAGGACAGTTCCTCACAGAGTTCAGAGGGAAGTTCTAGGAGGGAATTGGGATCTTCTACCCGCGCATGCAATGAACGGTAATGAAGACACACTAACTGTGCAACCTGAGCCTGTTTCCTTGTCTGTATGATGTGGATGACACCGCAGGCTCCTCTGAGCAATAATAGTCCAGGTACCAGTCTGACTCCTGGACACAGTCTGGAAGGGAAGGTAGACCTTAAACCTTAGATACAGTAGCCCAACTGTTAGAGCTGAGGTTTGTACATCTGGGGGAGTCAAGGAAGTCTTCCCAGAGGAGGTAGCATTTGGGTTAAGTCTTTAAAGGATGATTACAGACAAGCAGCTGATGCTAAAAAAGGCATGAGGCAGTTTTTGTGGGGCAGGCAGTGAAAGGAGGCAACGGAGCCCACAGCTCATCAACCCCGTCCCTGCTCACTACCACTGATTGCTTCCTTCCTTCTTTTATTCAGTCCATCAGCAAGCACTTACTGAGCACCTACTATGTTGGAGGCAAATCAAATGGCACTTGATCGTTTTTTCCCAGTGACAGCCCCCAATAATGTGTCATCTTGCTTTGCTGCCCTTGGCCCTTTTTGTGTCTTTACTCGAACTGCCCTTGACCTTCTACGAATCTGATTCCCCCCACCTGCCTGAGTCAAGGGAGAGGATGGTTGGGGGAAGGAGCAGCAAACCCAGAGGCATGTGTCTATAGGCCCCACTCCAGTCCCACCCAGGATCATAGACCTGTGGGCTCTGCTCCTGAGGCTGTGACTTTGGGCAAAGGCACCCCCTTCGTGAGTTTCTGTTTCCTCCTCTGTGAAAGGGAAGAAGAGCAGCGCTGGCCCTCTGTGAGGCCAGAGTGACACAATGGATGGAACGTGCTGAGCACAGCTATGTGGTTAGTGTTGGGCACACAGCAGGTGCTCAGCAAGTGGGGGTACCCAGACGCCCACCTGAAGCAGTCCTGCTGGTCCAGTGCCCCCTGTGCGGAAGGTACAAAGGTGGGAGCAAGACCCCTGTTGAGGCTGGACCCACGCAGGGGCTGATGTCACCCTTCGTGTCTCTCTCCTCAGCCTGGACATCCGCAGCTGTGAGCTGCTCAGCTCTGCTTTGACACCTCTACCCGGCCAGGGCTTGAGTTTGTCCATCTCTGACTCCTCCATCCAGGTCCACGGCAAGTGGAAGGTGCGCAAGTCATTCCTGTAAGTTGGCTCGACTCCCAGGCTCTTGGGCCCTTGGCCTTGGCCCCATTCTTCTTGGGTCCAAGGAGTCCCTAGCTCATCACAAAGGCCACGTGGTGGATGGGGGGAGCCCAAGCCTAGAGACCGCCCAGGTTCCAGATCCTGGCTCTTGGACCAGTCTCTTACCATCCTCCCTGATGGAGTTGTGGGAGAGCTAAAGAAGATAGTAAATCGTGTTCTCTTGGTTTGCTTACTCCGGCAGCAGACCCCAAGGCAAGAGTTTAAGTGCAAACACTTTACCTGGGAAGTGACCTAAGGAAGCATCCATAGGGGTCTGGGGAAGTGAGGCAGGAAGGGAAGACACTCCCGAGAACCTCCAGAGACAGTGTGGATGGAGGACACACCTCTGAGTTACCCCTATGCAGATAGGTGACCCCTTTGCCACTGGTCTTCCTCTTTGCCACTGGTCAAGGGCGCTCCCCAGGCACTAACCCTCTAACACTGGAACCTCCAAGGTCCTCGGATGGAAGGTGGGTTTATCTGCACAGCTGCCATAACAAAATATCCCAGACTCACGTTTTAAACAACAGAAATTTACATATTTTTCTCGCATATCTGGAGGCTACGGGTCCAAGATTAAGGTGTCAGAAGGTCTAGTTTCTTCTGAGTCCTCTGGCCTTGCCTTGCAGATGGCCCCCTCTCTCTGTGTCCTCACACGGTCATCCCTCTGCATGTCCTAACGCCTCTTCTCATAAGGACACCAGTCCCACCCTAGGGGCCTCGTTTGCACTTAATCACCTCTTTGAAGGCTCTGTCTCCAATGCAGTCACATCCTGAAGTACTGGGGTTTAGGTCTTCAACCTACCATGTGGGGGCGTGGGGGCATGGGGACAAGACACAATTCAGCCCACCAGTCTCTTCTGGCTGACCGACCGGATTTCTGCTCTGGACCTGCACTGTCTGACGCAGTAGCTGCTAGCCACACGTTTTTTCTGAGCACTTGAAAAGAGGCTGGTACAAATTGAGATCTGCTATAAGTGTGAAACCCCAAATTTGAAGATTTAGAACAAAAAAGAACATAAAAATCTCAATAATTTTTATATTGATTATACGTTGAAATGATAATTAAAATTAACTGCTCTTTCCTTTTGCCTTTTTTAAGCTTTATTTTTACTGTTGACACTAGTGCAGATGTCCCGACCCCCCCTTTTGCCCCCCTCCCCCCGTCCCATCCCTCCAGCCATCACCATGTTGCTGTCTGTGTGTCTGTGAGTCATACACGTGTGATCTTTGGGTGATCCCTTCGCCTTCTTTTGTCCCCTCCGACAGCTGTCAGTCTGTTCCGTGTGTCCATGCCTCTGTTTCTCTTTTGTCAGTCAGTTTATTTATTTTTTCATTAGATCAGTGAGATCACGTGCTATTTGTCTCTCTCTGACTGGCGTATTTCACTTAGCGTAATAATCTCTAGATCCATCCATGCTGTGGCAAAGGTAAGAGTTCCTTACTTTTTACATCTTTTTGCCTTTTTTAACATGGCTACTAGGAAATTTTAAATGACCATTGTGGTTCCCATTACACTTCTATTGGACAATGACGCTTTGAAAAGATGCTCAGTTCATATGTCACCTATATACGCACATTCATTCAATTTCCGTGAAAGAGATCAGGCCACACTCTTCTGCCCGGCTTTTTTCACTGAAGTCTATTCGAGATCTCTTTACATGAGCATGTGACGATTACCTCATTTTTTACACCTTTTTTCAGGGTGACACTTTTACTGAGGTGAAACTCACGGAGCATAACAGTTGCCATTTTAAGGTGCACACGTCAGGGGCGTTTGGTGCACTCACAAGGTTGTGCCACCACGACCCGTGTCTAGTCCCACCACATTTTTGTCACCCCAAGAGATGACCCCATACCTGTTAAGCGGTCACTCCCCGCCCCCCCTCCCCCACCCTCAGGCAACCACCAGTCTCCTTCTGTCCACGGATTTGCCTATTTGGGACATTTCACATAAATACATACTATGTGACATTTTGTGTCTGGCTTCTTTCCCTTAGCGTAGTATTTTCGAGATTCATCACTTTACATCCGTACTTTATTCCTTTTTATGGGCGGGTCATATTCCATCGTACAGACAGACCCCCTGAGGCCTTATTCTTTTTCAAGGCTGCGGAGCATAGACGCCCATGACTTCCCAAACCCGTCCCTACTAGTTGACCTGCAGGTCGTTTTCGATCACTCACGACTCTCTAGCAAGCTGCCCCACACTTTTATCTTTGCCAGAAGAGCCACCGAGTAAATAAAGGCTTAGAAGTCAAATGCCTGGGCCAAACGCATCCGTGCGTAGTGAGAGGAGACCCCACGAGTCTGTGCTCCAGAGGTGTCCCCCAGTCACAGCGCCTGGGGCTTCCGCTGGCTCACAACCTCACAAGCACCGGGAGTCAAAACTTCAAAAGTTCCGTCCATCTGATAGACAAAAACTGGTATCATTGTGATGTTTATTTTCAATCACTTCACATGCTTTTTTGCGATCAAACTTCCTGTTCATATCTTTGATCTTGCCAGTTGTTTTGTCCTGTCCTCACTAGTTACCATAAGTTTATTCTTTGTGTATTAAGGAAATTAGTTCATGTGTTAAGGAAATTCATTCATATATTAGCTCATCTATTAAGGAAATTAGCTCTTTGGCTCATTCACGATGCAATTTTCTTTTTTTTTACTTTGCATATGGCTGTTTTTTGTTCACTGAAGTTTTAATTCTCTGTGCTGGGGGCCTTTATGGCTTCTGAGAGGTGCATCCCTCCTAGAAAGGCCTTTGCCCATCCTTGACTATAAACAAATGAACCCAGGTTTTCTTATTATTTATGGTCTTCTTTATAACAAATCTTTGCTTTGTAATAAACATTCAAAAGAATTTTTTGTAATTAAATTGTTGCTCCAGCTCCACTTATTTGGGGGTGAGAACTGGGCTTCATATTTCATGTTTCCCCCCCAAATGGTGGCCAACTCTAGCCTAGGAATCCATTCTTGCTTCTCTCTTCTCATCCAGGAGACTACAGGGCTCCTTTGACCTGTGGGTCAAGGGCATCACCATTTCGGTCAACCTCGTCTTGGGCAGTGAGCCCTCAGGGAGGCCCACGGTCACTGCCTCCAACTGTAGCAGCCACATCCATGACGTGGAGGTGGACATGTCGGGAGCTTTGGGGTGAGTCACCACTGAGACAGTGGCCACCTGAGCCCTGGTTGCAGCCCCAGGTCCAGCCAGGGGACTGGCCTCTGACAAGCATAAAGGTCCTGGTGCAATGCATGAGCACATCACAGGCACCTGGAGGTCATTCTTGGGGACACTGCCCAGATGAACCAGTGCAGATTCAAACCAGGAGTATTGGTGTACCATTTCCACCAAAAGAACCTCAGGAACTACCATGAGGCCAATGAAATGTGGCTACTGGGGGAACAGAAAGGCTTTGGGCCAAAGGAGAGTTTATGAAAGATATACAAGGCTTTGGGCAAGTCTGTCCGAGTCAAATGTCCTTGATTAGGAAAATGTGGATTCTTGAGCCCCCTCCCCCAAGTCTGTGGAGTTTGCTTGGGGCACAGCAGAGGGCTGGGGTGCCAGATGCCCTGAATCAGTGAGTGTGTAGGGAGTTGGGACCGGGGAACACAGCAGAGTCTCAGGATGCGGCAGAGAGGGCTTCCTCGGGCATTGGCCAGGCCAGCAGCCGGGGCCTGGCTTTCCCTGCTGCCCCGTTGTCACTGCGCTCAGTAGCACACAGCTGACCGTCCACAGTGCCCCATTCCTCAGGTGGCTGCTGAATCTCTTCCACGACCAGATCGAGTCCAAACTCCAAAGGACACTGGAGAGCAAGGTAAGAATGTCTGAGCCATGCAGGGGTTGGCTCAAGTCATGCTTGGGCCCCAGGCCCAAAGAGGACAGATCATCCACCAAGGGTTGCTGAGCGGTTGTGCATGCTACGGGCAAAGCAGTGGGATCACGTGACTACATCAAGTAGCACAGTGTCAGCCCAAAGCCAGAGAACCCGCTCGGACTTTCTCTTCCATGTGTTTCAGATTTGCAAAGCTGTCCAGGAGTCTGTGCACTCTGACCTACAGCCTTATCTCCAAACTCTTCCAGGTAGGGAACCCCTGGGACAGTTTATTCCTATTAATTCTTATAAGAGCATATATGTATCTTATAAAACCTTCAATGGGACAGGAGTATGAAAAGTAAAAATTAAAAGGCCCTCTTTCTCCCCAAATTTTTTCCCAAGAAGTAACCTCTCTGTTGGGTGTATCCTTTTAGATATTTTCTTTGCATATACAAATATAGGGTCTGGCACAAATAATGTCCTTTTTTTATTATAAAATCTTTTATTACAAAATCGTAAGCATGTAATTTTGTAACATAACAATATCACACTCAGGCACACCATATGACATTTTAGGTGAAATGTTTGAATTAAAACTGTAAATCATTACACCCATATTATTACCCTACCAGCCACACTCAAGCAGGCCTTACTTCTGCTGGACCCTGTACACACATATTCATATACATATACATTCATATGTATATGAATATGAATACATATACATTCATTCATATACATGAGTATATGAATATACATTCACATATGTATTCCTTTTTTAATAAATATGTGTGGGTATACATAATTATGAATATATAAAAATCTATTCAGTATAGACATTGTCCTTTTGTAACTTGTAAATGTTGGAGACCTTCCTAGCTCAACACATGGAAATTGATCTCATTTTTGAAGACATTTTTTCTGTAAGTTGATACTTACAGAAAAGTGCTCACAGCATAAGTGAACAGCGTGAAGAATTTCCACAAACTGAGCACCGACACACCCGCTCCCAGATCAACACACAGAGTATGATTGGCCTTTCGGAGCCCCCGCCCCCCCCCCCCGCCCCCCGCCCCGTGCCTCCCTCTGTCACTGCCTGTCACTCAAGGTGACCACTCCCCCAGCTTCTGCCAGAAAACCTTAGTGTTGCATTTTGTACACGGACGGAGTATTCAAAGTCTTTCATCAAAAACAAAGGCGGGCGTGGCTCACCTTTAAAATGAGTCTGACCCATCTCGTTGCACAGAGGTCATTCCCTCTCCTTGCCGTGCGGGACTACGCCATGTCGATGTGCCCCCATGTATTTATCCAGTCTGCTGCTGACAGTCACGTGGGTGTTTTCAGTTTCAGGCTGAAAACAATGGGCAGTGCTGCCATGAGTATTCCAGTTCATTTAACGCATGACTCTGGGTTGCACCCAGGGGTGAGACTGCAGGCTCACCGGGCATGCATAGTTTCGGCATCATCAGACCCTGCCAGTTTCCAAAGGAGCTGTAAGAGCCTCATTTTAATAGCTGTGTAGTATTCCCTCCTATGGATGTGCCTTCATGTATTTAGTAAGTCCCCAGATTCTGGACATGGAGGCTTGTTGCCCCCTGTGCTGTTGCCAGTCTTGGAGGGGGAAGCACCTCACCCGGCCTCTGTGCCTGCGTGTTAAGTGTGCACGCAGAACAGGCCTCAAATGTGGCGGCTCTAGATCTAGGGGGCACATGTAAAATTTGCAGGGACAGTCCCTGACAAATTGTCTGAGGTGTCCTGTGATAGCATGGCCCCCAGGCCCCTGCACCCGCTCCAGTGGAAGCCCAGGTGGGCAGACAACCTGGGCTGAGATATGGATCTCCTGTTCCTTCAGGGCTGTAGGGGGACATAGCTGAGCCCTCTGAACATGCCTGACCTTCCTGGTCATTTGGTCTGTGTTGCTAGGAGACCAGATCCCCTCAGATCAATGCCTCAGTTGTAAACCTGGAGAGCCATGCCCTGGGTTAGCGAACTCTCCCCACTGTGAGGCTTCCTTGACAGGAAGCTCCAGGTGTGAACGGGCTGCCAGACCTGGGCTCCTCCGACCCTTGCCCTCGGGATGTGTGTGTGTCTCCCTGGAATCCACTCAAGCTCCAGGCTGAGCTTCCCCCAGCCCTCATGGCCAGTCCACCAGTGGGACTAGAGAACCAGCTGGTCTCTTTCTTGGCGAAAGAGCTCTTTGCCCCGCGGCTGGGCTGGGTGGAGGGTCTTGAGGCAGAGGGGCAGGGGCTCTGAAAAAAGTCACGGGGATGTAGATCAGTCAGAGCCCTCACCCCTCCTTCCTGTCTGCCTCCCAACGCTGCCTGCCCCCTGTTCACAGTCACAACAGAGATCGACAGTCTCGCTGGCATCGATTACAGCCTAATGGAGCCTCCTCGGGTGACAGCCCAAATGCTGGACGTGATGTTGAAGGTGAGGGTCCTAAAGCAGGGGCTTGAGTGGGTCCTGCCTCAGCATGGCATTTGTCCCTCAGGACCAGCTGTTTCTTGGAGCCTCCTGTGCCCTGGCTTCAGATCTGTCCTCAGCTCCCTGTGGTTTTGGCTGTGTCGAAGGCAGGGCAATAGGGAGTGGTGGGGAGTGTTCCCAGAGCCAGGATGCTCTCACAAGTGTCTGAAAGCCCTCAGGCCCTGTCACTTCCCCTCCCCCTTCTTCCTCTCCTTCACTTTGCCCACCGTGCAAATGAGGTCAGTCAGAGGGTCTGGCCAGCAGGTCTTGTGGGTAAATGTACCAAAGCTGGCGAGTTTTTTATTAAGGGATTTTGGACAATTCTGGAAGTGTAACACTGTAGCCTGAAGGAAAACGTCTTTACTGGTGGAGTTCCAGGCGGTGTCTCTGGCCAGGCCCCCTTATCAATCTGTATTAGGTGACTATCTAGCTCAGATGTCCAGCCTTGGGATAAACTTTGAAATTTCAATGGACCTTATTTTCTCTCTCCAGGCTGAAATTTTTAACCGTGATCATCGTTCCCCAGTTGCCTTCCTTGCTCCTGTCATGAGCATCCCTGAGGAACACCGTCGAATGGTCTACTTTGCCATCTCGGACTATGTCTTCAACACAGCCAGCCTAGTATATCACGAGGCAGGGTACCTGAACTTCTCCATCACTGATGATGTGGTGAGGATGGTGGCAGAATAATGCTTACAAATAACAATGTAACCTGGTTTCCCTTCCTTCTGTCCTTTTCTATCCCATTTACATCAATGAAATCATAAATTATGACTATGAAAAAAGATCAAGACCAGGGAAAACATTTAAGCACAATTTCCCTTTTCACTTTGGCTGCCAGGAAGCTCAAAAATCAAAATTCTTTTTTATAACAACTGTGGAAGATTTTGTGGCTTGCTTGTCTATGTTTTATTTCCCCCTCCAGTCTAAATCTGTTATCCTAATTTATATTTTCTCTCATTCTAATGGCTTCTAAATGTTTTTTTAAAGATTTTAGTGAGTGAAATGCATAAAGTTTAAAGAATAAATAGTAAATAAAGATCAAGTTGAAGATAAAGCATAATCATGAAGACACTGGGCCAACAAATTGATTTTTTTTTTTAAATCACAAATCTGTCTGGGAGCTTCCTTAGAGCCAAATGAAAAGGGTCTATGATTTAGTGATTCATGATAGAAAGGAGAGACAAAGTCTTCCTAGCACTTATCTCTAAAACTACTCCCCCAAATGTGGCTTTGTACAAGGGATACTAAATTTTATAGTGGATCACGTTTTTAATATTTCGCATGTCTTTAATATGTCTTCTCATGTCTTCTGGGCTTCAGAAGATTATTTCTCATAGCTCTTGTAGTTCGTGAGCAATGTCAGGATGGTGGGGGAAACACAGGGTGGTCCGATTTGGAGGACCCAGTTTCCCCTGGTAATAAACTAGGGACTATCTGGTGGAGGGCTAGAGTGACTTTCTCCCCTTCTAATGGTTTCTCATACACGCGTGGGCCTTTTCCCTCTTTCATCACATCCGACTTACCAGCCCCACCTGCGGTGCAGTCCTTTCTTTTGTGGCTGGGATCCTACAACCCTGTTTCATCGAGCACTCACTATATGCTAGGTCTTGTGCCAGATGCTCTGTACCCACCAACTCGCTGAGCCCTCCCAGCGACCTGATAGGTGGGACTATGACAACCCACTTTATAGATGAGGAAGTGGAAGCTCAGAGGTGAAGGGAGTGGCCTGAGACTACAGGTCTGTGTGTCTGCAAATCTCACCTTCATGAACCTTTGGAGTCTGTCCCACATGTCACCTGTGTCCCACGGAGAGCAGAGAGTACCTGCAGACTCATGTACTTCTGTTCAATACAGGACAGGCATCTTGTCACATGGTAACCCTGAGCATTCAAGAAGTTCCAGTCCTAAATAACCCCCACCTCTCTCTTTAGACCTTCAGCTCCAGAAGGAGCATCCTAAAACTTCTTTGTGTCTCTTTCCTGCAGGTTCCACCAACCTCTAACATCCGACTGACCACCAAGTCCTTCCGCCCCTTCGCCCCCCGGGTAAGGCTCCCTCAGCCCTCAGTGGGTGGAGGTGCAGGTACAGGTGCAGGTGAAGGTACAGGTGCAGGCTAGCCTTCAAGGGTTTCTCTTTAAAACATCCATGCTCCTCTCAGCTTGTGCAAGAATCAGAGAGTAGCCACGAGCTCCCCCAGAAGGCCGGAGTGCTGTGGGCTTTGGGCCTCTCCTCCCTTCAAAGCCCAGATAGCACAGGCTTAAGCCCGGGTCTCCTGGGGCCACAGGGACCCCAGTCTGTTATTAATAACATCAACTAAAGAGGGCATACTAGGGACCAGACGCTGTTCTTGATGCTTTAAAAAATTGTTTTGACTGGATAATAAGTTATTATGGTTTGGTATTCAAATGACATGAAAGGCTATAGAATGGAAAATCTCCTGTCTGCTCCTGTCCCCCGACCGCCCAGTTCCCATCCTGAGTCTAGCGGTATTATTAGAGTGTACGCATCCTTCTGTGGACACTCTATGTATATACAAACAAATTTGTGTGTCTTTCCTCTGTTTTTTTTACACAACTGAAGGCCCATTATACACACCATAAGTACTTTTTCCCCCCTTACTGTACCAGGAGATCACTCTGTACAGGTAGACAAAGATCTCCCTCAGCCTCTTTCCATGGGCACCTGTCCGCCACTGCGTGGATTGACCAGAGCTTGTTCGTCCAGTCTCCCATGGAAGCTCATGAAGCTTGCTTCCCGTCTTTGGCCACATCCGTGTTGCCGTGAATAACCTTGTGGTTCTGTCACTGCTGGGCTAAGCTCTTCCTGTGCAGCATCTCACTTAATCCCACCGAAAGCCACCTGTCCTCTCCCCCACCTTCTGAGTCCCCCGCTGAAACACAGCTCAAACAGGCCGTAGTGTTTAACAGCCCCCTGCAGAAAGTTTCATCATGGCAGGGAGTTACACTGGGGGAAATTTTTTAAACTTCAAGTCCGGCAGTGCCGGGGCTGTGTCCTTCCATAAGGCACTCCCTATAGGCTCTTTCTCTCTGTAAAGCCCCACAGTAGCCTGACTGAGCCATGTTGTCCCGGGCAGCTTCCGAGGGTCCTTGGCCACACCCTGACTCCAGCACCACTGTTGCCCCAGAAAGAGAAGCAAATGCTCCCTCTCTCTTCCCCCTTGCATCATATTCAACCTGACGGGGAAGGAACTCAGCCCACCTTCTTACTAAAGGGATGCACCTCCCCAACTTTCTAAACATCTCTCTTTTACAATAGGCTGTAGCTTTTATATTTGCATAACCAAAAGGCTCATGGGACTGTTGTTTTTCCATCGACTACTCCCCAAAAAGGATCAGTCCTGCCCCAGATTAAACCTATACTTGCCCCTAGTTAAACAGAAAGTTATGAGCACTTTTGCAATGGAAGGATCTGGTTATGTCAGATTTCAAAAACATTAGTGTCTGATCTCTGCATATACAGTCACCCTCCTGTGAGGATGGTACACAGAAACAATAGCTCTCACCCACACCTGGCAAAGAGAGGGGAACAAAAAAGTTGGGCTGAGAGTTTGGCAATTCCAGTCAGAAAGCTTTAAAAATATCCCTGCCCTTTGACTCAATAGTTCCACTTCTAGAAGTGTATCCCCCCAAACAATAGCCAAGGGCACACAGGGAGTGGTCATTTTCATGGTAAAACCTTGGAGACAACCTGATGCCCAGTGGGGTTCGGTCAGCAACAGTAGCCATGCACCGTGGAATACAACGCAGCCATGAAAAAGAGGTTATAGGCTCCAGATCTGACATCTAGAGGTTATAAAGGTGTCCCGTTATCCCACTAAGAGATAAAGGCCCAGAGCACTTTGTGGCGATAAAATCAACCAAAAAGCATTCTCAGATTTCTCGAACTCCCTCCAGCTCTCCTGGCAAACCTGTATGTTTCGTTCTCTTGATGTAACGTCCTCATTCTGCCCCCAGTTAGCCAAACGCTACCCTAACATGAACTTGGAGCTCCAGGGAAGAGTGGTCTCGGCCCCCGTGCTGAACTTCAGCCCCGGGAATCTGTCCTTGGCCCCCCACATGGAGATTGAGGCCTTTGTGCTCCTGCCCAGCTCTGTCAAGGAGCCAGTCTTCCAGCTTGGCGTGGTAAGGTTCGCGTTTGCAAGTGCTGTTCCTTCGTCCTGTCCACTCACCTCTTACCTGTGTCCCTCAGGTTTCGACTCGAATGTCACTTTCTCGGACAGGTCTTTCCTGATTACCCTGACCTCAATCTGCCTTGGGCCCCTTGTCATTTTTCTTTGGTAGCACCCTATTATTTTTCTTCATTACGTTTATTATAAATGTACCCATACTTATGTAGTTGTTTGCAGATTTGTTTAATGTATGTGTCTCCCACTAAGTGAGTCTGGGCTACTGTGAGGAAACGGGTTTAGGGGTGGTTGACCTGTTTGCCCTACTCTGTGTCTACATCTGACCCCCGAAGACTACATTTCCCGGGACCCCTTGCACCCTGACTTCCAGCTAGGTCAGCCAATGGGAGGCACTGTCAGGAGAATGGAGCACAGGAGGAAGGAAGAAACCAGAGCATTTTCTTCCTCTCCTTTTCCTAGACAGACACTTGGGGGAGTGACTGTGTCTCCTGCACAGTGGCTCCCGTAACCCTGACTCCCTCTGTTCTTTCTGTCTCGGGGCAGAAGCAGCTTCCTGCCTCTGTTCATCTCTGAGTTGCCTCTTCCACTCTTCTTTTGGCTTCTCAGCAATTCCATCACTTGTATAACCAACTCCCTGCATTAAAGTCTCTCTGAGTTAAATATTGAGAGAGTTTCTCCTTTCCCAACAGGCCCTGTCTAATAAAGAAGGGATTCTGAGCCTTTTGGGGCTCCTGCTCACTGGATGGAGAACTTTGCTCTTGTATTTAGGTTTGAAACTCAATGAGACAAATATCTAGAAGAGTAATTGCACCTAAATGCTATGCCTGCAATTTAATATTGTTATGAAAATTGTTATCAATATATTTTAAATTAAAACAATTTATTACTACTACTACTACTACTACTACTACTACTACTACTACTACTACTAGGGCTGAATCTTAGCCCTGAGATAGCTAGAAAAGGTCCCTTTAGAGATCTCCAGAGGTAGGCATTTTCTCTATACTTTCTCTCGGTAGTCTGTTCAATGTTTAATTGCTATCATAGTCAACAGTTTCAAGTAAAAATGTTCAAGTTCAAACATTTATTGAGCACCTACAATAAGCCTTCTGGGAGCCTATAGTTCAGTGGAGGAGTTCCTGCTTTAATTCATTGAGCTGTTTGTGTAGAGAAGACAGCTGGTCCTCGTAGTTATCCTTCCTGTGCCCTCAGACCTGTTTCCCTCTACTGGAATTTCCAGGTTGCTAATGTATCCGCTGTGTTGATCTTCAACGCCAGCAAGATCACTGGGTTCCTGAAGCCAGAAAAGTAAGTCAGCCTCCTGCCCACTTGGGGGCGCTCAACTGGGCTTGCTCTGTCTGGCCCTGTAGCTGATCCTCGGTGTGAGGTCCTCCCGTCCCAGTTAGGGGCCCACCATTTGAGAGGGAAACTTGTATTTTAGCCCAATTGGCCAAATTCGTTGGCCCCACTGGCCCTGCTTCTACAAACTTCCTTTCCAACTAGCCCCCATTTCTTCCAGACTGCTACAGAATTCACTAATACTGCTTGTCTTCATCTATAAATTTTGGACCTCAGCTATACTGAATTCCTGAAGTGATAGAAAAAGCTTGAGCTCTACACTACCCACCTCCCTTCTTCGAGCCTTCCCAATAAGGTTCTAGCACTGGTTTGGGGTACTCAGTCATCTTTCCCACTCCCGCCCCTACCCCATTCTTGGCCCTGTGGCTTCTCGAGCCAGTGCCTCCTCCTTTCTGGGAACCACCCCCCGCATTGCTTCGGTCGCCTGTGGGAGACCCACATCTCTGAATGGCCTCTGATTCATTATAGGATGCAAGTGGAACTGAAAGAATCTAAAGTCGGAGTATTCAATGTAAGTTTTATTGTTTCTATTTATGCAATGATTGGGATGTTAATTAATTCAGAGTGTTTACTAAACAAAGTGCAGCACCTAGCGTAGCAAGTAGAAGAGGAGAGCTGCCGTCTGCCCAGCAGAAGTTACATCCCGGTATAAGACAATTTGTAATTAAACCTTCTATCGGACCAAGTTCTTTTAACTTCAAAGAATAGAAAGCCAATTAAAAATGTCTTAAGTGTACAAGAGGAATGTATAGAAGCAGAGAATTAAAAAACAAAAACAACGAAGAAAAGTAAATGCAGAGATTTCAGGCATAGCTGGATCTAGGTGCTCAAATTAATGCATCGAGAATCTCTCTCCAACCCTGGCTGGTGTGGCTCAGTGGTTGGAGTGTCCTGGTAACTGGAAGGGTCGCAGGTTCTACTCCCGGTCAGCGCACATACCTGGGTTGTGGGTTCGCTCCCGGGCCCAGCGTGTACAGTTCTGGGCCCAGGAGTGCGATCCCCAGTCCCGGCACAAGGGGGAGGCAACCAATCGGCGCCTCTCTCTCACATGGATATTTCTCTCTCCCTCTCTCCCTTCATCTCTCTCTAAAAGCAACGAAAAAAAAAAAAATGTCTGTGGGTGAGGATTAAAAAAAGAAGAAGAATCTCTCCACCTATTGGTGAAAACCACCTAAATGTCCTATAGTTTCATTTTATTTTAACCTAAAAAAAAAAAAAATCCCTGTACTAGCTCTCATTGGATCAGTCTGAGCCATGTGCCCATTCTTTAGCCAATCAGGGTGGCCAGAAATTCAACAAGGTCAATCAGCCGAGGATGGGTTTCTGGGAGCCAGAATCTACAATCCCCAACAACATGCCCTGGCATTGGAAAGACGGTGGGTGGGGAGGGGCGGGGAATAGGGACTCTTATTAAAACAGGAGGAACCAATTGCTGGGTACACAAACCAAGAGGTGGTTTCCACAAAGAGAAAGACGTGGTGAAATAGATGGCCCCCTATCAAAGGAGGAAGGAGAATGGGAAGATCAGTGTGGGCTGAAGCAGTCCCGGGGAAATCTCTGAAAAGGAAGAAGGTGGGGTGGTGGCAGCTGCTCCTCACAGGCGGGGAGGAGATGAAAGACTTGAACTTGTAGTTGTTTTCCCCTTTACGGTCCCAGGGACACTGACCTCCTCTGACCACCCCCCAGCCAGTTCTCCTCTTCCCAGACTTCCCCTTGAGTACTTACAAAGAGGAAATAAATACACAAAGTGCGGAGACAGACACCGCCCACAGGGCCCCAAAGGAGACGCCTTTTAGAGAATAAAGTGAATAATGACTCACTAATACCCTTTCTGTGTATGGCAGGCAAAAATGTCCTCTAAAGTAAAACATATGTAAAGATTCACAAAAAGTTAGTCATCCGGTTTTGGAACAATGGATATTAAAAGCAAGACCTATAGAATAAGAAAAATCTGGATTCAAATTCTGTCCCCGCTGTCCTGTTTCTAACAAACCACCTTCATTCTGTTGGCCTCAGTTTTCTTATCTGTGAAATGGAGACATGGATGTCAACCCAAAGGGGTTATTGTGAAGATTAAAGCAGATATATAGTGCTCTGAGCCCTATACCTGCCACAGAGTGTTAAAAATTGTGTTTCTTAATTTCTGTTTCTTACACAATTCAGAAAAATGTTCTCATTTAAACAAATGAATGCTTAAAATGAGGCTAAGCCAAACCTTGATGTCGTTCCTAGAGGAAAGAGGGTTGGGTGTGTAGTCTTCCAACATTTTTCCATCCCTTTGTGCACCTACAAGTATAGATCTCGAAATAGTTTTATCTTAGGGCAGCGCGATGTAGGTATCTATCTGAAATTTGCTTTTCTCAAGCCTTTTGCCATGTCGGCATATACAGAACCACCCACCTTCACTTTGGCCGTGTGGAGGTTTATTGGTGGGCAAGATGGCACACATGGTCACAGGGCTGCCAGGTGGGGAACACTGACCACCAGGTGAACGCTGTGACAACATGTGCCATTCTCCTATTCTCCACCAGGTGGAGCTGCTAGAAGCGCTGCTCAACTACTACCTTATCAACACCCTCTACCGGGAGGTCAATGGTAAGAATCACTCTGGATTTTTCCAAATCAAGAGTAGACGCAACAAAAGCAAAGGCAATGAGTGAAAAAAGTAGGTAAATTGAACGTTTTGGACACGGACAACAATGTGGTGATTGTGAGGGGAGCGGGGGTGTGGAAGTAGAAGAGGATATAAGGGGGATAAATGGTAATGAAAAAATACAACAAAAAAATAAACTATTAAAAAAACTTTTCACATTAAAAAACATTAGTCAAGAGTGAAAAGACAGTCCAAAGAACAGGAGGAAGTATTTACAAATCAAATCATATTTGTAAATATTAACATCTATAAATCAATATCCAGAATTATAAAGAATTCCTACAATTTCAGAACTAAAAATAAACACCTAATTTAAAAAATTGGGAAAAAAAAAAGAGTAGATGCTGTTTGTGGGTGGGGGGTTTGGGGGGGAAGAGAGCTAGACTTGGAGCTGGGAAACAGGGTTCTCCGGCAGGCTAGGAGACCTTGGGCAAGTCACTTCTCTGTGAGTGTCAGCGGCCCATCTTTGCAATGGGAATGTTGAAGTCAACCTCATCTCCCTCTGGGGCTTCATGAGGGCTGGGGACTGGGGCAGCTCTTTGGAGCACAGGAAACTGCATCTAAGAGAAGGAGAGACTCACAGAAGTGTCCCCTACACCCTGAAGTGGCAAGTGAAAGACTAAGGACCAAGTTAACATAGACAGTACAAGGCAGCCCACCTCTGAGTTCACATTTCTGCGTCAATTGCCAACTCCCTAGTCAAAAAATAAAGCGTAAAGACCTGAACCTTGTGTCCGTCATGAGGCTCTACTTCATTTTGCTGCAATAGAAAACAAGAGGAGGGTGGAGGGCACAGAGCAGGTGCCCGCAGCTTCTGTCGTGAGTGTATCTGCCCCTACCCATCACTCCTCCCATACAGCCTCGTGGCTGTAAGCTCAGGCTCCTGTGGCAGGCTTCTTGGGTTTAAATCCCAGTTCTGCCCCTTTCTAGCTGTGTGACCTAGGATAAGTTACTTGGCCACTCTGTGCCTCAGTGTCCTTATCTGTAAAGTGAGAATAATAATCATATCCACCTCACAGTCTTTGGTGATAATTAAATGAGAATATATTGTGTATAGATTTTGAACAAAAGTTTTGTTTTTTTTAATTTGTCTGCAATTGTTATTTATTAACAAATGTCTCTCAATGTGTCTCAACCTCTAGAGAAATTGGCAAAAGGCTTCCCCCTTCCTCTGCTAAAACGTATTCAGCTCTACGACCCTGTTCTTCAGATCCACAAGGTCAGTGGACTCAGGGGGCTCGGAGAATTTGGGGAGGGGATGGTTTAGCTTTCCAGGTTCAGAGACCAAAGCTCAGTGCGTGAGGTCCTGCCCTGCCCTGCAGCTGGGAAAGCCTGGGCTGGAGTGGGAAGCTGTCAGCATGGACAGATGCCACAAAGCCATGCACCTGGCCTTCAGAAGTGGCACTTCTATTGGAGGGAGGAGTGGTTGACACGGTCTGTGCTATACTGCCTTCTACCCCACAACCCCCGAATGACCTAGGTTAACCTCAAGACCAGCTTGTTTTAAAATACTGCAATCCTAGATACACTAACAGGCCAAGTTCTAAAAGTGGAAGAGCTTTATTATAAATATATATTTGGCACGCTCCCCCTCACAGACCCATTGAATTTTGGTGGGTTCCTTTCAGTACTTTTTATCTCTCTAAGCATTCAAAAAATTATTTGTGAGTTCCGAATAGTTGCATCACTAGTGCTCACACATGTTTTCTTTCTTTTTCTTCTTTTTGCTGCAGTCTTGTGCCCCACCCCACGCCCAGTGTTATGTACTGTCTCACCCATCAGATGGACCATAATTTACTTAACTATTTTAATACCAAGGGATGTGTCTGATTCTTCACTATTCTCTCCACTATTCTGATCGAGCGTTTTATGGTCCATCTGTGCCCCACAGTTCAGGTTATCTTTCTACAACAGCCTCTGTAAGGTGGGATGAGTGGGGTGGTGGGCCTGGGAGCATTAAAGGAGGTGCTGCCTTGTGCCCATACATCGTCAAATCACAGCTACCGAGGAGAGTGAAGGGCAGCGGCGTGGCCGGGACACTGAAGCACTGACCAACTAACTGGTGTGTTTGAAATCGAATGTCCAAAGGAACTTCGGGCGCAGAGATACTCAACACCCAACTGCTGCTGAGTGTTTACAAGGAGTCGGATCATTGTTCAAAGCAAAGGCTGAGTGGCAATTCGCGCAGCTGGCCTCAGTTTTCTCCTCCATAAAACAGGGTGTAGCCCAAATTCCACTGGGCTCTTGTGAAGATGAGAGACTAAGTATGAAAGCTTCAGTTTAGCACACGGGAAATTATGGGAAGATTTGTTACACGCTATCACGTTCATTAGAATTTTGAGGTCAACGCTGTCCATTTATTTGATGCCCAAAGGCAGGGGATGTATCGCTAGGGGAAAGAACAGGACTTGGCTTCAAGTTCAGAATTTCCACCCGTTTGGGTGATGGAAACCTACCAGGAGGTAGGAGCGTAAACCCCAGCAGCTCACAATTTTGTGTTATTTGCCCAGGAGAGAACACTTAGGTGACACAAAGGACATTTATGAGGCCTGCCAGGAAGCAGCAGCTTGGGAAATGGCAAATAAATCGCTACCTGAGAGAAGGTAGCTGGCAAAGGCTGTGCTTTATGGAGACCTTGGGGACGGAGGCACACTCACGATTTATGCCCCGACCTGGTTTCTGGCAGGACTTGTGTTTTCCCAGCCGTGGGCCTCCTTTTAAATCGGAGATGCATCTTTTTGGAGTTGAGGATGCTTTCTTTCACCATCCTGTTCTGTCTTGTCTCTCTAGGACTTCCTGTTCTTGGGCACCAATATCCAGTACATGAGAGTCTGAGGGCAAGGAGGAAGACGGGGCTCGGGGTCCTCAGCTGGATCAGCAAGTCGCATTTCCAGATTTGCAGGATATTCCCGGAAACTCTGGGAGAATGAAGACTCTTCTGTTCTCTGCTCTGGGGGCGAGGTCTGCCTGGCCTCTGTCCTGACACTCCCCCTCTTCCGGAAGTGCACCCATGCCCTCCCTGACTCTTAACTCAACTTTCCCTGCCAGGACAGACCATCCTCCTCACTGGCCTGTACAATCTTTAAGAACAAGCACTGTCTTTTTATTCACCTTCTGATCCCATGCCTTGTACAGTGCTGGCATGTAGTTAGGTCCTCAATAAATATTTATTGAATGATTCAGTGAAGGAACCACCTGGTATGCTAGCTGAACCTCCCTATTGCCCACCCTCTTTTGCCCATGGGATCTTTGGGTGGCCAGTCCCATCTGTGGCCTCCAGCGTTCAACCGTGACCACACTCCCCTTTCCCATCGGCCGCTGCTGTGGGGACCTCAATGACAGAAAAAGGGATTCCACTCCCCGCTCAGCCCTGGCCCTGACCCTGATGCCCACTTTCTAAGGGGCTTGCCCATCTTGCTTTATGGGCAGTGCATGGGCTCATTTAAGTGTGTCTCCCCCCCTACTCACTTCTTGCCTGCTGCAGACGGAGCCAGTGGGTCTCCCAGCGCAGAAACTCAGCCCCATTGAAATGGGTGTAAATTAGGAGGAAATGAATTTGTCTAGGTTTTTGGTCCGACCCAAATAAAAACTTCATGCACCTGCTGTTTATGAGCCCCCAGCCTGGAAGAAGAGGCCATAGTTTCTAATTATCGCACCACCAGACTTTGATCAGACTTACTAACGAGTTGTTTCCAAGTTCTGTAGTTCATTCCCCCAGGACTGGGGATCAGAAGGCTCGTTGGATAATTTTTTTATTGTGCTAATGAGCAGCTGGATGGAGCTGCCGGCTAGCAGATAATTCACTGGAAAGAGACCCATTTACCCCGTGTGTGACAGAGTCGCGTTCCAAAATGGGACAATGCGCTGGCACCAGCTGCCAGCAGGGTAAGCCTTGGCTTCCCCTCCCCCTGTCTCTTTCCTTTGGCTCATTTTCCTCACCATCTTCCATGGTGGATTGCAGAAGGACCCAGGCTTCTTCCAGTACTAGCCATGTGGACTTGGGTGGGTCGCTTTCCCCCATGGGGTCCTCATCAACGAAATAAGGATGATGTAATAGTAGCTACTTCCTAGGGCTATTATAATGATGATGTTAGGTAATCCATATAAAAGGATTTATTTAGCCACAGTGGGGATTCACTATTTAATGGCTGGACATGCTTACCAAGCACCTCCCACTCGTGGGCTCCGGGTTGCTCAGCACGGGTTAAGTAGAGGCAGCTCAGACTCCGATCCAGTACCTGCTCTTAAGAGCATCGCCAGATACGGTGGAGAGTCTATCTTGATTCCAGTGTACCTGCTTTGGGCCCCTGGCAAGGCCTCACTCAGCCTCGGTGTCCTCACATGTCAAATGTGGCTGGGGATGCCCCCTTTCAGGGTGACTAGGGACTCGATGGCTTCATGTCCAACTTCTGGGGATGCCCAGAGCATAATCAGGTCCTGGTGGATGGTAACAACCACCCATTCACTTTGGGGCCCCCAGAAGCAGACCCTGAGCCACGGAGGGAGAAGATCCCAAGAAGTACCAGAGGAGAGGAAATGAGGTGGGGAAGGGGGAGGGGGAGGGGGAGGGGAAGGGGAAGGGGAAGGGGAGGCAGCCTGTGAAGGGTGACTGACCAAACCACTTGCCACCACAGGTGACCGGAGCTTAATTCTGCTGCGAGACTGGGAGCCAGTGCGGAACACTCCTCAGAGGGCCCACCCAAGGGCCAAGGGAGCTGGGATATTTATACACAATCCCCCACCAGTCACTGTTTGAGGGGGGCTCCTGGGGGGCATTTGTTCTCTGTTTCTTCTAGTCTGGGCAGAGCGGGCAGACTAGAAACCTCTCAGGCAAAGAAATGCAAGTATCCAATGCACCTCTTCCCTCAGCTGATTTTAACTGGTATCCTTGCCCTTTAACAAACTGGTACCATGAGTACAACTGCTTTCCGTGAGATCTGTGAGTCTTTCTAGTGAATTCTAGAACTTACGAATGGTCGTAGGGACCCTCAAACTTGCAACTGGCGTCAGAAGTGAGGGTGGTCTGGGGACTGTGCTACATCTAACTTCACAGGGGGTCTCCTGTTCTCCTGCTCCTCTGGCCAGCCAACACATTGCTGGCCTCAGACACTGAGCACAAAGCTAATGACCCTTGATACCTGTTCTCTGGGGCCTGGCTGGGCCAGAGGCCCCCACGTCCTGTCACAGCGGACTCACCCTCAGCTTTGACTGGTGCTGCAAACCCTGTACTGGTCAGGTTCCCTAACTGCACACTTTAGAACCCTCTCTGTCCCTAACTGCACACTTCCGAACCCTCTCTGGGTAGTAGAAGCAGAAAGGGGATTTCAGTCTCCAAGTCCTTGAAGACCATCAGTGGCTGCAATTACCCTCATGCAGGGTAAGTCCTCGCTGAACGTCTTCTGTAGGTTCTGGGACTTTAAGTGGAACGGCATGTAATGAAACAAATTTTACCATTGACAGAAACAAGGATTAAATTCCTATTGCATCTCATCAACATTACAACAAAATGACGTCGAATGAAGCAACAATATTCAAGGACCTGCTGTATGTGTCTTTGGTCCAGACGTCTCTTCTGAGATTCTGACCTATCCCCTAACTACAGGCTTGATGTCCCTCTTGGGCGGACTGGATTTGGGGGCTGCACCTGGCTCGTGTGACAGAGGAATCTGCAAAGGCGTCCTGAGGAGTCTGGAGCATAAATTTCTCCCCGCCACCCCCTCCCCCAGCACATCTGCCTGGGCTGGCTTCTTCCAGCCAGCGCAGGAATGCTGGTCATAAAACACAGCAACACAGAAGCTGCTTTATGGGCCAGAAGGAACGATTTCCCACCTGGGGCCACTAAAGAATCCAAGCTGAGTTCTCTTCTTCCCTGAGACAAGGCTTCTCTCTCCCTGCAAGTGATCTCATGGGGCCCTCAGGGCAGACCTGTCAGCAGAAACCCCAGGGCAGCTGGGCTGTTTTTAAAGGGGTGCTCTCATATCTCGGGTGCAGGCGTAGGCCCAGGGCCATCATCTGTATCCCCCAGATCCAAACAAGTCCAGCTTGCTCTCAGCCCCTCCTACCCTCCTCCAACCCCTAGCAAGCTTTCTGGATCTGCAGTCCCATCCAGAGTGGTTCTCTAAGAACTACCCCTGCGCAGAATCTTTTTGAATCCAGATAAAATGGCTAAAATAAAAAACACAGACAAAAATCTAAAGAACAGCAAGAATGTGGAGTCTGTGGAGCCCTTGCCCATGGCTGGTGGGAGTATGAACTGGAACCACCAGGAGGATCTGCTAACACTGAACATGCCTGTCCCCATGACCCAGAAAGTTCACTCCTCAAGGACACCGAGCTGAAATGGATGCGCATGTAAGCACTCTTTGTAACAGCCCCTCACCGAAAATGACCTGAACACCCATCGGCAGCGGACCGGTGAACTGTGGGGTAGTTGCACAGTGCAAGGGTGAACAGCACTGAGTCCAAACCAGCTACGCTGCCTGCAGTAACGCAGGTGAATCCTGCAGACCACCCGACACCAAAGGGAGCAGGCTATTCAATTCCATCGTTCAAACCCAGACCAAATGCCTTCATGAAGGTCACAGTCAGGAGGGCACTCATGCAGCCAGAAAGGGGCAGCTGGAAGAGACACAGGGACCCCTTGGAATGTTGACACTGTTCTGCCTCCTGACCCCAGTGCAAGTTCCCATTGTGAACACCCATCTGTGCACACTTATTACTTGCACACTTTTCTGGACGTATGTGATACTTCAGAGAAGTAGGTATGAGACAAGTCTTTATTTATGAGGCTTCTCATAGTGTCTTTGATTACTCAGCTCCCAATCAAGTTCCATTTTTCCAGATTTATTCATGCAATATAACAGATGCAGACCATACAGAGGCTGTTTATCATGGCATCGTTTGAAACAGCAAAGCAAGAACAACCACAACAAAACAAAACTGAAAGCAACCTGTGTGGCCCTTGATAAGGAATGGCAGGTACATCATGGGGCGTGCATGCACAGGAACGCTATGCAGTCTGAGAAGAACGACCACACGCAGCAAACACAAAAAGCTGTCAAAGGTATTTTTAAGTGGAAAGAATAAGCTAGGCAGACTCTGTATTATCTCCTTTTACTATTTAAAGTGATACAGACACATACAGATATGCTTATATGTATACAGGACATTTCTAGAACAGTGGTGTTAAACTCATTTTCGCCAGGGGCCACATCAGTCTCGTGGTTGCCTTCAAAGGGCTGAATGTAATTTTAGGACTCCTTAACAGTTAAGCAAGATCTTGGCGCTGCCACCAGGTAGAAACAAGGTGCCGGGCTGGACTAAACAAGGTGGAGGCGGGGCCTTGTGTTTGCCACCTGTGTTCTAGGTTATCCAAAATACCGGAAAGAGAAGTCGGTCTTGGAGACTGGAAGTGAAGGGCTTGTAAAGTTGGGAAGTTTTTATTTTCCTTCTTAGGCCTGTTTGGATTTTTCACACAAACAAATGTGACTTTTTAAAAATAAAAATTTGCATGCTCTTCCTCTAGGGAGCACACCTATGCCTCTCCCTCCCTCCTCTTCTTCCCCCACCAGGCGCATTCCCTCTGCCTTTCTCCTACTACCTCTGTAACTCTCTAAATAAACTTTCTCTTTTAACTTGAAGAGAAATAAATAAATGAAAATAAAAAGTTAAAGCTGTAAATCAAAGTAATTTAGGCACATGCTTAAATAATCAAACGTACGGAAGGGCTTATAATAAGAAGCCATGGTCTTAAAGGGAAAAACTTTTCATTCCTTAAGTGTTTCTGTTTTGAATTCTTTTGATGGCTATTTCTAAATATCGAGTAATGTTCCTATTTCCCGTGTTTATTTACCAACTGTGAACAAAAGTGTTTGACTTTGTGAGGATTGAGCTGATCGGGTTGCCCCGCTTGGCTTCCCTGATTGTTCTGGCCGGGACTTCCTGTGCTGGGCTGAGTGGAAGTGGCTGAGGTGGGCATCCTGGCCTTGTTCCTGAAATGGGAGGAAACGTTTTCTGCATTTTACCACTAAATGTGGTGTTGGCAATTGGCTTTTCACATAGGGGCTTTTTTACGTTGGGTTAGTTTCCTTCATTTCCTAGTTTATTGACGTGTGTTTTTTTTTAATCAGGAAAGGTGTTGAATTTGATCAAATGCTTTTTTCTGCATCTACTGGGGTGATTATGTGATTTTTAGCCTTTGTTCTGTTAAGGTGGGATAGGATTTGTGTGTGACGACGCTGAGCCATCTCCATGGATAAATCCTGCTTAGTCATGGTGCGCAGTCATTTTCCTGGGCTGTGGAATGCGATTTGCTAGCACTTTCTGGAGGGTTTTTCACCTTCTAGTCATCAGAGATACTGGCCCGTAGCTTTCTTTTCTTGGTGTCTTTGTCTGGCTTTGGCATCAGGGGTAACACTGGCCTCATAAAGTGAGTTTGGGTGTGTTCCCTCCCCTCCAATATTTTGGAAGAATTTGAGGAGGATTGGCATGAATTCTTTTTTTAAATGTTTGGTAGAATTCTCAGTGAAGCCATCTGGTCCTGGGCTTTTCTGTGTTGAGAGGTGTTTTTTTTTTTATTACTGATTTAATCTCCTTACTAGTTATAGGTCTGCTCAGATTTTCTATTTCTTCATGATTCAATCTTGGGTGGTTTTATGTTTCTAGGAATGCATCCATTTCTTCTAGCTTACCCAATTTCTTGGCATATAATTGTTCATGGGAGTCTCTTATAGTCCTTTTTATTTCTGCCATCAGTTATAATGTCTCCTTTTTCATTTCTGATTTTATATGAGTCTTCTCTCTTTTTTCTGAGTCTAGCTAAAGGTTTATCAATTTAATTGATCTCTGTAAAAAAAAAACAAAAAACAACTCTTCATTTCATTGATTTGCTCTGCTCAGTTAACCCTTCCCTTCCTCCAGTAAGAAAATATGTACCTCTCTAACCATAAATAATCAAATAATCTCTCCTGGTTCAGAATTCTAGAAGCTTGTTTTAAGCTCTTGCGTTCATTTGGCAGCTGATCATGTGGTATTGTGAATGGCTATTTAAATATTTTGTTATCTAACTACTCCTGAATTGTATGTCTCACCTCCCTAAGTAGATTAGAATTTCCTGGAGGGCAGGAAATGGATATTATATGTCTTTACCTCATCCACAGCTTATGGCAGTACTGAGTTGGGTCCTTAATATGCATCCGGTGATTTGATCTGAAGTCTCTTATCGCTTTGCCCAACATTCCTATCTTTTCCCCAGTTATTGGCTACCCCAGGCCCTTATCACGGAGCTCCTCCAGTTTGCAGTCAGCTGTTGGTTATCTCCACATCCTCTGCTTGTGCTGCCCACGCTCAGTCGGCCCTGTCGGCTCAGTCTATCACTCCTGTTCAGATCACAGAGCTCCCCAAAGGAGAGCTCACCCTGTTCTCACTCTTTCTGATGATTCCAAGCTGGCTGCTGGGCCTCCAGAGGGTGCTGGGAAGGTAGGTGAGCCATGAAATGTTAAGTCAGGAAACAAAAGGAAACCAAAGGAAGCCTGCATTTTGGAGGATGATCAGGAGCAGCAGGAATGGGAGGCCTGGTAGACTCAGATAATTTTTACCATAGTTAATATTGGGTGAATTTCCATGACCACTTCCTGTTTCAAGAGAGGCTGGGCGTGTTTAAGATCATGCAGAGAGGGGGTATAGGCTGTGGTGGCTCCGAGAGAAAAGTCCCTTTTAGCTGTGACATTCCATGACTTGAAGTTACTTAACCGTGATGGGCTGATTTGTGTCCCCCCCCCCAAAATATACACTGAAGTCCTAATGCCCAGGACCTCAAGTTGTGACCTTGTTTGGAAATAGGGTCTTGGTAAAGGTAATCAAGCTAAAATGAGATCATTAAGGTGGGCCCTCATCCAACATGACTGCTTTCCTCACAACAAGGGGAGATTTGGATTTGGCCCTGACTGGTGTGGCTCACGGGTTGGGTGTCGCTCTGCAGACTGAAAGGTCTCCTGTTCTGTTCCTGGTTGGTGCGCACGCCTGGGATGCAGGCCAGGCCAAGGTTGGAGGCGTGCAAGAGGCAACCAATCGATGTTTATCTTGCACGTCGGTGTTTCCCTCTCTCTCTCCCTGCCCCTCTCTTTATAAATAAATAATCTTGTTTTAAGTAGGGAGATTTGGACACAGAGAAAGACATGCACACAGGCAAGATGAGGTGAAAACAGCCATGTGATGATGGAGGCAGAGGTTGGACTGATACTGTTGCCAAGGAACACTTGAGGCTACCAGAAGCTGGGAAAGGCAAGGAGGGATTCTCCCCAAAGTCTCAGAGGGAGCATACCCCTCTGTGGGTACCTTGACTTCAGACCTCTGGCCTCCAGAACTGTGAGACAATACATTTTTGTTGGTTTAAGTCACCCGATTTGTGGCACTTTTCTACAGCAGCCCTAGCAAACTAACACACGTACCTTGTCCATGTGTCCTTTCCCTTCTCCACAAAATGAGCACCTAATGTCAACCTCCCAAGAGCGGGAGGTTCCATTTGAGATAAAGACACCAACGGGCTTTAAATTAGCCATGCAGAAGTCAGCCTTCTCACCCAGTTTGCAAAATACTATATTTTTTCGTGTGTAATGCACACCCATGTGTTTGTGTGCATTATAGACGGGATTGTGATATCCATGCTATGTGATCATTATACCCATGTATAATGTGCATCCTTATTTTTCCCTCAAAAATTTGGGCAAAAGAGTGCACATCATACATGGCAAACTACGGTAACCACAGCTGTTTTGAGTATTCTTTTAAGAGGAAAATCTTCCAAAGTGTTCCCTGGGAGGTGGGCTCCGAGGTTGTCATGTTCTTTCCTCTGGGGACCGTCCTAGACTGCTCAGTGATCTGAGGAGCATACCTGCCCACTCGTGTGAATCTCGGGTGCGCTGAGGCAGAGAGTCAGACGATGGGGTGGCTGCTGATGTTTGGAGTCTCATTCTTTGGAAAAATCCTTTTTGTTTCTGTTAGAACTTTCAGTTTCCCCAGTCTAGGTGCCAGGGCAGGGCGAAGAGGAAATTCACTCATTCCGCAAACACGTGTCAAGTCTGCACTGTTTGCCAGGTGCCGTCGTGGTACTTGAGGTGTGTTGGTAAACAAAACAGATGCCCAATCCCCACCTCTGTAAAGCTTTCATTCTCCTGGGAGGGGGGCAATAAGCAAAACCGTAAGTTAATTATATAGTAGAATAAGAGGTGATAATGGTTATGGGAGGAAAATAGAATGGGGTTATAGTCCAATCTTTGTTTTATTGCTCGGATAGTGCCAGCCGTAAGCCATCAGGAATGACTTCAGGGTGACTCCTGTGTCCTTTCAGAATGGCCCCGGCATTTTCTGAGCACTTCCTTTCTCTCTAACACCGGAATATAACCCAGGCTCATGTTTGACTTCTCCTATCCAGGCTCTGGAATCAAACTGTATCCAAGGAACTTGAGTTTTCTAAAATAGGAAAATGGTATTTAGAAACCATGGTCTGGGCACCAGATATCTAGATGTGCTCACTGCTACTGAGATGTCATGTCATTGAACTAAGAAATACACATGGGTGAACCAATACATTCACACACACACACACACACACACACACACATCCATATTTACTTCTGTTTATCCATCGGTAAATACTTTTAAAACCATGAGTTCATACTTGCATTTCAGATTCCAGTCCAACACCACACAGAGTTCATTCTGGCTCATTCTTTACTTCTAATTTCTTTTTCTGACAGTGAGAAACATGGCTCTCATTATCCACAACATGTTTAGCTTTTTTGTCCAATACTAGTATACCTATGTTATGAAACAGAGCCCAACATTTGAGTGCAATTCTTTCTGTCTATAGCCCTACATTATTCACTCGAAATACTGTTTTCCAAAGTTACTTTTATTTCCCGTATTCTTCAGTGGGGTTTTCACTTGTAACACAGGTTTATTTGCTATTGTTTGCATGCCATTGTGGGTTTCTTCAACATACCCTGGTTGTTTGGGTTATTCGTCTGTTTACTGGGCATGTGAAATATTACCATAGCCCTAAGAGTCAGGGCTACACAAAAAGGTGTTCTCACCTGCACTTGGTATCGTCAGTATTTTCCATTTTAGCCATGCCAGTAGGTGTGTAAGGGTATCTCACTGTGGCTTTAATTTGCCTTTTCCTGTCTGTTAATGATGTTGAACATCTCTCCGTGTCTCATTTTCTATCTTTCCATCTTTGGTGAAGGGTCAGTGCAAGACTACACGTTTTCTAGTTGGATTGTAATCTGAATGGTGACTTCAGAGAGTTCTTCGTGTGTTCTGGATGTACGTCTTTGCTCAGATACTTGATTTGCACGCACTGTCTCCCAGATTGTGGCTTGATTTTCA
The DNA here is from genome assembly GCA_007922815.1 of Macrotus californicus. NCBI lineage: Eukaryota > Metazoa > Chordata > Mammalia > Chiroptera > Phyllostomidae > Macrotus > Macrotus californicus. Next base: position 57,349 of record VMDR010001250.1, read on the forward strand.
TTTCCTTAACAGGGCCTTTAACAGATCAAAAGCTTTTGAGTTTGATGAAGTCCGACTTAACACGGATTTTTCTCGTATGGCTTCTGCTTTTGGTGTCATGTCTACGAACTCTTCATCAAGCCTTAGGTCAGGATGATTTTCTCCTGTATTTTCTCCCAAAAGGTTTGTAGTTTTGTATTTTATACAAAGATCTATGCTTCATTTTGAGTTAATTTTGCGTACAGTGTATGGTCTGGGTGGAAGTTCATCGTTTTTGCCTTCACGAGTCCAATTTTGCCAACACTGTTTGTTGAAAGTACCACCCTTTCCCCACCGAGCTTCTTTTGTGCCTCTGTCAAGAATCTGTTGGCCGCACTTTTGTGGGTTTATTTCTGAGCTTTATTTTGTTCCCTTGGTTTGTGTGTCTGTCCTTATTACACCAACACCACCGTCTGGATTACTGAAGCTACATATAATACGCAGTAAAATTGGGTAGTATGATGCCTCTAACTTTATTCCTTATTTTCAAGTGTCTTAACTGTTCTAGACCCTTTGGCTTTATGTATATATTTTGGAATCAGCTTCTCTGTATCTACAAAAATTCCTGATGAAATTTTGACAATAATTATATCACACCTATAAATAAGTTCAGGGAGAAATGTCACCTTTGTGATGTTGAAAGCATCCAATCCATGATCACGGTCTGTCTCTCCGTTTATTGATGTCTTTGGCTTCCTACCACTTCATAGTTTTCCTCATATAGATGCTGCACATGTTTTGTTAGATTTATACCTAAGCATTCCATCTTCAGAGCTATTGTAGATAATATTGTTTTTTATTTCAGTTTCCAATTGTTCACTGGTAATACATAGAAATATGACTGACATGACTGATTTCCATGTGTTAACTTTCCATCATTTGTTATTTTTTAGTTCATTATTCATTAACTATGTTCCTGGGTTCTAGTTTTTAATCTCTCGTAGAAAACTTCTGCTGCAACATTCCCAGATGAAATTAATCTGGGAATTTCATTTTGCTGCTTTGTACAGTTTTGATATGACTTAGTTAGCTCAGGCTGCTGTAACAAAAAACCATAGACGAGACGGCTTAAACAACAGAAATTTATGTCTCACGGTTCTGAAGGCTGCTGAGAAGTCCAAGATCAAGGTGCAGGCCAAATGGGTTCTTGGTTGGGGTCCAATTCCTGGCTTGCAGCAGGCCTCCTTGCTAGGTCTTAACATGGTGGAGAGAAAGGGAGACGTCTCTCACATCTCCTCTTCTAAGGGTGCTAATCCCATTATGGGGGCTTCACCCTCGTGGCCTCATCTAAACCTAACCACCCCTAAAGGCCACCTCCCAATACTGTCACACTGGGAATTAGGGCTTCAACCTATGAATTTAGGAGGAAGACACATTTCAATCCCTAGCAACATTGGTAGCCCTCATATAAACAAGTGGTTAATCTCCCTGATTTCTTTATGCTAGGGAAAAGTTTGATGAGCTTTGGAATTACCTGTCACTTATGGATTTGAAGGAAACTATGAAGCCCTGGCTGGTGTGGCTCAGTGGATTGTCCACCGGCCTGTGAACAGAAAGGTCGCTGGTTTGATTCCCGGACATGCCTGGGTTACAGGCCAGGTCCTCGGTTGGGAGCAAAACCATGGAGTTCCCTTGGACAATGTCCTCAACTACTTGCATAGTTATTAGTCTGTTTGGATTTTCTGTTTTTCTTAAATTAATTTTGGTCATTGGGATTTTTAAAAACTTATTTTGGTTGTAGATCTTCCTACTTTTCAGGAGGATTAACATTGCATTGTGTTAAATAGGCTTTTATGATCTTTTCCCTCCCTACGTTCATATTGTATAATCTCATGCAACAGTTAAAGAGAATCCAATGCATCTATATGCTGGCTTGGGAGGATCTATAAGACGTAATGGGGAGAAAGCAAATCTCAGGAAAATAGAGAATCTATTTTTTAAAACAGACATTTATTTTGAAATTCAAATCTCATTTTAAAAAGTGTTTATTGTATTTTTTCCATTACCATTTAGTCCCCTTATACTCCCCACCCCACACCCCCGGAATCACTACACTGTGGTCCGTGTCCATGAGTCCTTTTTCCTTTTTGCTCAATTCCTCCACCCTCTGACCTTCACCCCCTTAGCGGTCATCCTGCTCTCCATCTATGAGTCTGTCTCTCTTTGGCTTGTTAGTTTGGTTTATTCATTAGGTTCCACATATGAGTAAAATCATATGGTATTTGTCTTTCTCTGACTGGCTTATTTCACTTAGAAGAATGTTCTCCAGGTCCATCCGTGCTGTTGCAAAGGGTAAAATTTTTCTTCTTACATACAACCAAGTAGTATTCCATTGTGTAAATGTCCCATAGTTGTTTTATCCACTCATCTACTGATGGGCACTTGAGCTACTTGTTTTTATAGAGAAAATGGGTGTAAAATGGTCTGAAAAGATACCCACTGATAAGTACTTGTGGCAGTATCATCCTAAGACCTGAGCAAGAGGAACCTGCACCTTGAATTTGCTCAAGCTTCCTCCAGAGGCACCCACCCCACAGGGGGCCCACCCATCTAGAGCCTGAGCCTCCTGTCTAGACCAGGCTTCCTCTGCTGGTGACCCTGGAACCAGGGTCTGTGGGGCCTCACCCCGGGGACGTCCTCCTGAGGATGGGGGGCACCACTGCTGACCACTGCTGGCCGCTGCCCTCTCCAGGAGGCGCTGTTGGGGGAGGGTACAGAGGAACTGGGTGCAGAGGAACTTGGATTGCAGGCTGCAGCCCTCACACCCGAGTGCACGAGGCCCTCGTGGTGTGAACAGAGTCGAGTGTGGGAAGAGAAGGGAAGCTTCACTGCCACGTTCTGCCAAAGAACTCTGGAGAGTCCAGGAATTATAAACCCGAACCTGGTTTTCCAGGTTAACATGAAGGTAATATCAGTCCAGGTAGGAGAATAGGACATTTTAATGAGACATTTGGATTTCCAAATATGTAGACATATAGCATGTGGGCCTCGGTGTGACTCTCGTTCTGGGCCCTGTAAATGTCATGGTATCACGGGTATCATGATACTTCTGGAGAGAGAGATGGGATTTAGGGGCAGAAGAGGGTACTGTGTCCTCCGGAATTTGAGTTCAAGCTCTAATCCCCATTACCTCCAAATGGGCTGTATTTGGAGACAGGGCTTTTAAAGAGGTGGCTGAGTTAAAATGAGGCTTATTAGGGTGGGCTCTAATTCAAACTAACTGGCAGCCTCACAAGAGAAGGAAATTCCAGACGCACCAAGCGACACCATCAAGCTTACACAGAGGAAAGACCATGAGAAGAGGCAGAAAGAGGGCAGGCATCTGCAAGCCAAGGAGAGAGGCTTCGGGAGAACCAGTCCTGCGAACACTTGGATCTTGGACTTCTAGCCTCCAGAACTGTGAGAAAATAAAAGTCTCCTCCCCAGCCCTGACCCCACCCAGGTCTATGCTGTGCTATTACAGCGGTGCTTTGTATCACCGAGCTGATGCAGAGGGCTTTAACTTTTTGATCTATTTTTACTTCTTCGATTTCCGTTTCAACTGCGCATGTATCCATGCATTATTTATGTAATTTGGAAACGCATGTTAAAATGTTCTCCTATTGTGCTTATCTGTCGTTTCTCATTTCTAATTGTGCCTTCTCTGTATGCGTTTTTCTCCCCGTTGATGAAGCCAGCTAGTGGCTTATCTGCTTTACTCTGTGAGGGTTTTTTTCTCACAGTGAATCCGCTCTTCGATTTATCAATTCTACCTTTGTTTTGTTTTCTGATTCATTAATTTCTGCTTGTCTTCCTTCTGTCCTTCTTAGATTTATTCTCTTGCTCCTCATAGATCTCCCTGGGTTGAACGTTTAATTCAGCCCTCCTTTTCTTTTTCAGAAATATAAATGTCGAAGACTAAATTTTCCTTCCAAGACGGTTTTAGCTGCATCTCATTGCTTTTGACGTGGAGTAGCACTTCCTCCCCCCCCGCCCCCCCCCGGACCCTGCATCGTGGTTTGAGCTTGGAATTGTGACTTCTTTGTTTTCTCAAATGTGAAAGTTTTGAGGAGGGGGTTTTAAATGTTCCGTGTGGTTGGATCTTTTGTCTCATTTCTACTTTTGTTTTAATTTCTGGTTTTATTACTTGGTGGGGAGAGAGGTCTCTGCTCTTCCTGTTTGGGGAGAGGGACCGGTGTTTTCTGTATAGCCGAGGTCAGTCTTTGTAAACGCACTCGTGGGCGTTGGCAGTGCAAGGCAGTCTCTGTTTGCAGGTTCTGCGATGCAACATCGTCACTAATATCCACCTGACTCGTTACGTGACTCCGACCCTCTGTACCCCTTTGTGACCTATGGCCCGTGGGAAAGCCTTGAGCCACCCGTTAGCGGGAGTGGTTCCGTTTATCTGTCTCTGGTCAGGCTGGCACAGGGAAAAGGTGCTGTCGGAGTGTCAGCCCCCTTCTCTCCAGTCCTCACCCTGCACTCAGGTTGTTGGTTTGGGTTAGGAGCCCAGCTCAGAGAAAAGAAGGGTAGCAAGGTTACTGGGTCCTCCCTTCAGCCCCAGCTCCCACCATCCTGGGGCTTGAGGACAAGCTCAAGGTGTGACCTACCCTACTCTTCTGAGTCCATATCTGCCCTGAGTCCTTATCCAAGCAAAGATGTTGGCCAGACTCTTTTGGATTGTCCCACTTCCTTTTAAGGAATATATTTCATATCTGAAGGGTAGGAGATCTCAAGGTCTTCCCTGATAAGTTACAGATATCTCTGTTGTCTTGTCTGGAGGTACTCTTGCCTATTTGCTTAAATCTGCCAAGTTCGTTGTAGATGGTATGTTCTTCTGGGACTTGCTCCGACATTTTGTCTCTGCAGCTGCTGCTGCTGTTCCTCGAGGGGCGCTGGAGAGGGTCATCGGGCTTTCACCCTGCCATCATTCCATCCTCAGACCCATCCAAGCCCCCTGCTTCTGTCTATCACCACAGTCTGTGAAAGCCAGGAACTGGATCCTCACTAAACTGAGAGACTCTGTGTTGAAGTGTCTGACTCAAAATAAAGGCTATTAACTTTGGGGATCCCTGGGGACACCTCCAAGGTCATTCTGAAACTGAAGTTCAGCAGGAAATCCACCTGCCTGCTGCTGATGAAGAGACACAAGGCCTGCAGAGATGCCATTGAGAGAGACACAGTGGCTTCAGATCTTAAGTCTCAGGGACAGAGAGATGTTCCCAGTGTGTCATAGGCAATGCGCTGAGGCCTCCAGATAAGCAGCAGCCAGGCCTTATTGGTTTAATAATATTCTTTTTATTTATGAGTAACATCAGGGAGTCTGTTGAGTTCTACATAAACACTGTATTCTCATATTTTCTTTGCTTTTCTTTTAATGTTTTATCTTTGTCTTGTCCTTTCCATTTTGTTCTTTTTATTCCTTCTCCTGATCTTATCACAAATTTATAAGGACTAGAATTGCTAATATCCTAATATCCAGGAAGCATTTTTATGACTCTTCCCCTTTCCCTTGAAAAAGATGCTTTTAGTTCTTTCTTTTAACCATAACACTGACCTTCCCATAGTCTTGTACAAAACAGGAATTTTCTATTTACTTTAACTGGCAATTATTATATAAAACATTCTTTGTGGGTATTAGTCAGGTTTCACCAGATTATGCTGCAGAACAAACAATCCCAAGATCTTAGAGGCTAAATGATGATTGATTTCTCACTCACATTACATGTCAGCTGCAACTCAGCTCCAAGTCCAGTGCATTCTGGATCCAGTCTGCAGGAAGAAAGAGAAGATCAAAGTGCTAACAGGACAAGCTAGCCAAATCTAACCCCCATTAAAGGGTTTTTCCAGAAGCCCACCCCTTCCTGGCTCAGGTGTGCTCACTCAGCAGCCTCCTGGAGCTCAGCAGCAACTCCAACACCGGGCTCTCCAGCAACACAGAGAGGCCAGTAGCTTCCCCCAGCAACACTACCTTCGGCGATTTTGTATCCAAGTGCCTCTATCGAGACACCTCCCAGTGAATCACTTTCCCTGGCACCATGGACGCAGTTTTCTAAGAAGTTCTAGATGGCAGATTTCCAGCAAGTTCACCAACACAGAACACCGTGATTTCTCGGCCACAGCCCTACCCTCTCTAACAAAATCTGGATTTCAGCCCTGTAGGGAGACAGAGGGGGAGGGAAGAACTCTATCTCAGCCCCAAGAGTAGTGGCTAGTCCTTACATCTGATACTTTACTCCTATATTCTTTAGAGTATTCTTTAATTCTTACTAGCCAGTCCTTCATGACCACAATCCCCTGTTACAATGAATGATTCTTTATATTAAACTTTTCCTATTCAAACTGCTGTGTGGATTTTCTCTCCTGATTAACTCCAGACTAATACACCCAGCCAGCACTCTGACTCATAGCTCACTGGCCAGGACTGGCTGCCAGTCCTGGGAAATGTAGCTTTGTAGCTGGGCAAGTAGCCACATCGATGAATCCAGGCTTCCGCTAATGACAAAGAAGGGGAGGTGACATCTTGCATAAACGATGGGCAGTGTCTGCCTCAATAGCCATAGACATTGATAAGGATGCCTTCCAAACTTCTCTGTTTTCTGGCACATGTCTCTTGCCCATACCCGTCTGTGGAAATCCCCACCACCCACTGTCTCCGGGCTCTTTTCACACCATCCTCCCAGACACTGAGGATCCTTTCCCTTGAAAATCCCCTCAGTGAAATCTATTCAAAAGGGATGAAACAAGTGGAAACAAATTCAACAAGTATACTTTGCTCTGCAGTGGGCATCACGCAGACCGAATGTTCCCACAGTACCCCCCGCCGCCCAGTCTTTAAAAGCTCCCCCCAAGTCCCTCCAGCCTCTGAGTCTGCTAGGCAGCAGTCCCATTGGCCCCCCATGGGATGTGATCCATGTCCTTTCTGCCTCCCTGGACATTTCAGTCCCCCTTCCCTACAGGGGACAGACCCAGTGTCTGTCATCCAGCCCCCACAGTCAGGGAAGAGCATGCCCTCCCTTCTCAGGATGCTCCCAGAGCTCTCAGAGAATGCGCTGGTGACACAGACCCCATTGTTCCCACCTCCTCTCGCTCAAGCACAGGTTCCAGCCAAGGTAGAAACAGGAGGTGGTGACAGCGACTTGATGTGTGACTTTGGGCAGGTTACTGCATTAAATGAGAAAGTGAATGAGTCGTGCTTGTCACACTGTCTAGAACATGGAAGCTCGCGGTAAATGCTAGTTGTGCATATTGTTAATATTCTTATTTTCACAGTTCCTGGCTAGCTCTTCAGAAAGAGGGGTCTCTCACCTCAAGGAGTGGCTCATTTCTGGCATAGGAACCTCCAAGTGAGTTCTGACCCCTTTGAGGTCCTGGCGCATCCAAAGAAGTCACTCTGAAGGGACGGACAGGCAGGGAGAACAGGAGGCAGGCAGCTTAAGCAGCCAGGCTCTCCTGGTAGATGTTAGCTTGAACTCACAGGAAGCATCCTGGTAACAGGTTCCAGAAATGCCGAAGCTGCATTGAAAGTGCAGCCTGCAGCGTCATCTACTGGTCATGTCCTGGAATGTTATGCCTGGAAAGAACAAGATAACTAGTCACCTAGAATGCCTGGCCCACACTCTCAGGGGTACTGGGGTGTCTGCATGTTTATCCAGTCCCTCGGGGGTTTTTGCAGCTGGTGCAGGCCCCCACCCCTCCCCATGAGGGCACCCTGTTTTAAAGTTGTGAACAAAATGTTCTCAGTGATGTGATGCACTGAGATGTGCTCCTGCCCCAAACACCCAACCTGAGTCTAATTATGAGGAAACAACAGGCAAACCCAAAGAAAGTGACTGGCCTGTACTCTTCAAACATGTCAAGGTCACGAGAGAGACACAGAAAACTGGGGACCTGTTACCCACTCAAGAAGACTGAGGAGACAGGACAACTGAAGGCAATATATAATACAAGACTTCCTTTTGCTACATAGGACATTATGGGACAACCGGCAAAATGTATATATGGTCTGCTGATAATAGCCTCGTATCAATGTCAGGTCCATGATTTTGGCCATCGCGCTGTGACTACATAAGAGAATAGCTTTGGCTTTAAGGACTACAAACTGAAGTACTTGCGGGTAGAGGATGACCAGTTCTGCATCTGCCTTGTGAACAGTTCAGGAAGACTATATTTGGTGAAGAGTGTTCAGGAATTCTTTGTATTGATTTTTTGCAGCCTTTCGAACACTCTGAAATTGTACTAAAATAAGAAGTTAAAGGATTTTTCACAGCCCTCCTGAGAAAGTAAAGAGTGACATAATACCACCATAATTCAGTTGCACATTAAACAGCAACTCTCCACCTTTGTATGGAGCCCTTAGGAGGTGCCAGGCTCATGCTAATCACTTTCCATGGTTCATCTCATTTAACCCTCACTGCAATCCAAAGAGAGAGAGGTGCTATGATTAACCCCCAGTTTTCAGTTGTGGAAACCTGCACCTCAGAAAGGTATAGTGACCTGCCCAAGGTCACACAGCTAGTAACTGATGGCACTGGGATGGGCTCTCCGAATCCAGAGCCATTAATGTCCAACAAGCAGCACATGATTACCCACAATGCTAGATGACAGGGTTCTTATTAATGAAAGGACTGGGGACTGCCTCCTATGGCTTCCAGATGGAACTCTACAATGTCCTCTGCACATGCGTGGGCTGTGGCCCTGCCTCTGGCCATGCTGTTGCTCCTGGCTGTCCTTCTCACTGCCTCCAGTGTCCCTCCCATACCGCCTCCCCCTCCCCATAGCTCTTTCCCAAGCCCTCCACCTGGGGAGGCCCTCTGCCTCCGCTGCCGTGCCACGGCCCCACTCTCTCAGAGACTGACCCACTCTCTATGTCCTGCTGTAATTCCTTTGGCAGAGGCAGAAGAGTGTAGTTGTTGCTACCTCCAGCTTTGGACTCAAACAGGCCTGCATTCAAAACCTGGCTGTGCCATTCACTGGCTGTGCAACCTTGAGCAAGTCACTTCACCTCTCTGATCATCTTATAAGTAAAACAGGGCTATTATAACCCAATTTATTGTAAAGACAAAGTAAATTGAGCTGTACAAAATCTTTCATATAGCATCCGGCCAGCAGCAAGCACTTAAATGTTAGCTATTATTCCTATGTCCTATCTCTGTGATGACTGTTTTAATTTTTTTTCAGATAAATTTGTTAGAAGCAGGTGTCAAAGTTTAATTTTAATCTTGCCGCAAAGCCAAATCAGAGTTTTCTTTTGTTAAGGACATTTCACGGGAAAAGGAAATGGCTGGGTAATCATTGTTAAACCAGGAGACAAGACAAAGAATGTCTGATAATCAGCAGCAGAGTGTTTGGGTAGCTGATTTCCCCACAGAGGTTTTAATCTTGTTAAAGTTTATCAGAAAATTGCTTAAGCATTTATCAGGAATGCTAATTTCCTCCCAGAAGGAGGTTGTCAATTGCATGAAGCCAGAGAGTTTGGTACCAGACTGTGACTGGGATGCTTCTCTTAATCACATCCCTAATGATTAAGGTTGACATTTCTTGAGGCCCCACTGTGCATGCAGCCTTGAGCTGCACCACAGGTCTCGCCTCGAAGCAGACCCTGCACACATGGCATCATTGCCCCTCTAATCTCCCTTGCTCCCACTTAGCGTATTCCCACCTAGTTCAGGGTCAGAGTAGGCAGGTGACTACTAAATCCTGATGGACTGGGTGGGCAAATGGGAGTAGTACCACTCTCATCCCAGGTCTTTGCCCAGCGTGGGATGCACGTCCTCTCCTGTTCTCCACAGCACCAAGATAGAAACCACGCTCTGCTCCCTCAATTTAGTAGGGTGTAAGTAGGTGCTATTCAGAAGAACGTGACTTGGTTTCCTGGTCCCACACCATCCAGTAAGGTCTTTACCAGGTAGATGACAAGGTGTTTTATTCTGGCCACAGAGCCCGGCGGAGTGGCCAAATGCTCATTACCAAGCATGGATGCCTCTCCTCTGACAGACAATGAAGATTTAGCTCCAAGGTGCTCATTAGCTTCTTCAGGGATTTGTTGGACATCTTGCTGCTGTGTGAACAAACAGATGGACGTGGCTGTTGACTGCAAGGGTATTTGGAAGAAGCAGATCTGCCTACCCATTGTGAAAAGCTGCATCCAGCGGGGTGCACTGTCTCCAAGCTGGTTTTGGATGAGGTCAGGTATCCTCAGAGTGTGGTTCCCAGCCAGTAGCATCAAAGAGGAACTCGTTAGAAATGAGAAGTCTTGGGCCCCACCCCAAACCTACTGAATCAGAAACTCTGGGGCGGGGTCCAGAGACATGTGCTTTATTCAGCCTTCTAGGTGATTTGTTTGCAGATTGAATTTTGAGTTAAGTCGGGTTAAATCAGGATATCTTGTCCTCTTTGCATCTTCTCTTCCTCTCTATCATCTCCCATCTTTTCTCCCATCCTTAGATTCAATCCAAGTACCCAGGTCAGTTGTGAGACGCCCTTGGCGGATCACCAAGGAAGATGGAAGATGATCAAGCCCCAGGAAGGTGTCACATCCTCCAGGTGAATGTTTGAGAGCAGGCCTGCCTGGATGAGCTGGAAGACACCTTGATGGCATCAGAGGCCATGGCTCCAGACACTTCCGGGCAGAAACAAGATCAGGTCAAAGGTTGGAATCTGTGCTGGCCCTAGCTGATTATAAGGATGTATGAAGCAAAATGGCTTAGGGAAAGAACAGCAATTGGCAGAAGAAGTGACTAAGTGGCCAGAAGAGGCACAATGGAGCTGTTTTACAGAGAAAACATACAACAAACAGCCATGGGATGGATCCGTTGGAACATGTGAGTCTGTACTGGGCTGTCAGGTGGATTTCCTGCAGAGCTAGGGCTGATGATAGTCGGTGGACATTCAAGGAAAAGATAACTCCCGAAGGATGGAGCACTTGGGACACTCCTACGACACCCACAAAAAGAAGACACATCCCAATTGATTCTTTTAATAAACATCTGCAATTCACCATGGCGCATGCTGGATTTTAAGCAGAGGGCAGATCTGGTACCTCGCTGTGGTAGTGTGGTTCTTTCCAGTAAACTCTCCAGCTAGCTCCACAGCCATGTCTGGGTCTGCTTAGGCCACTCAGGATCCATGGGTAGCTCAGGGAAACTGAATTCCAAGGTCTCTTGCTATGGAGCCCCAAAATTCATATGTTGAAGCCTAACCCTCAATGTGACTGTATCTGGAGTGAGGAGCTAATTAAGGTTAAATGAGATCATAAGGATGAAGCCCTAATCCAGTAGTAAGAAGAGATACCAGCCCTGGTCAGGTGGCTCAGTTGGATAGAGCATCATCCCAATATGCCAAGGTTGCAGGTTCGATCCCCAGTCAGATCACATACAAGAATCAACCAATGAATGCATAAACAAGTGGAACAACAAATTGATGTTTCTCCCCACCCGTCACCCTGACCCATACATGAACACAGTGGAAAGGCAATCATGAGAAAGAGAGGCATCACCAGAAACTAAACTGGCTGGCAACCTTGATTGTGAACTTCCTTGATTGTGAACCTCTGGAAGTGTGAGGAAATAAATTCTGTTGTTTAAACCATCCAGTCTCTGATATTTTGTTATGACAACCTGAGCTAGCTCACACAGCTCCCTCTGCCTGACCACCACCCCAAGCGGTCCAGTTGTCCTGGCCATGCTGTAGGTTAGGGCAGGGCACATTCCAAGAAGTGGCCTCTTTCAGAGTGTGAAATGGGAAGCAGAGTCAGCAATTCCCTCCTTCTTCAATGTTTCCTCAAATGCTCTCTTTCCTTTTCCCCTGAAAGCCAGTTCGGAAAGGGAAACTGAAAATAAGAAAGAAGAAAGTCCACAGGCGGTAAATAATACACCCTTCTTAGCCTTCTTCCTCCTGCATCCCTGTTCTCCTTCCCCTTCCTCAATCCCCCAAGGTCAAAATGCAGCAGGCTTTTCTCATATGATTCGTAAATAGATCTTTATTCTTCCCAGCTCCAGCTAAACCTTAATGGTGGACAGAAGGAGCTAGTCCACGTCCCTGAAAAATTCTATGGGAACGGGTTCTCCAAGTTTGCTCATCGCTACCAAGGAGAGAGAAAAGAATCGAGAGACGTCTGCCTTGCAAGGCCATTGTCCAGCTGCAACAATCCCATTTTTAAATGGCAAAAGCTGACACTGACCTTCCTTGGCATTCTTTCTGTAACAAATTTGAATTTCTTCCTTTATGAATAGCTTACACCCAAATAGAGACGGTCTGAACTTGTTAAAAAGGCTCAGAATTGTTTTAGGTTATGCAGAGTTGTGGGTATTTCTTGTGAGGGCGATGACCGTGTCCTGGAATTAAATAAGGGCGATGGCTGTACAGCTCCGTGAATCTCCCTCCCCGCCACTTCCTGCCCCGGCCAAAATAAAGAAACTCTAAATAGGTTTCCAGATTTAATTTACAAAATGTATGAAAATGTAAACACACTTAACAATAAACATTATCAACCTACTCACACAAAATACCATAAAAAATAACTATGCTAGTGATGTGACAAGTACAGAATCTGTTTTTTAAAAAATTAATTCGTAGTGCACCAGAGGCACTATTGGCCCAGTAAAGATAAACACATTTTGGGATTATGAAATACTGTGTTAAGTGTTATAAATACAGACAATGAGGAAGTAACCACCCAACGGGCTAAATTTTATTAAAAATTATTTTTTTAAATCTAACTTTTCTAACTGGAAGAATACGTGATGACTCTTATGTCCCCCCGCATTAGAGCAGTACCAATTTTCTCAATCCGACATGCCCACTGGCCCCTTTCTCACAAGTTTCAACGTCCCCTTACTAATAAAATACAAGGAATCAGGAAATTGGGGCACCTCTTGGAAAGCAGAGTGTGTAGCCAGCCTTTAAGGTGGAAGAGAGGGCCTAACCTCCCTCCCTGGGTCAGTATAAGGCCTCGTGGGGTTCAGATTTGGTCCTAAGAGATACAGAGTCCATTGGGGTGTTTTAAACAAAGCAGTGACATAATCAGATTCGTGTTTTTAAAAGGAAGACTCTGGCTGCTACATGGCAAATAGGCTCTAGGGCAGCAAGATGGGGCTCTATCTAGAGCAGGAAGACTAGGTAAGAAATGATGTACCACAGCCCAAGTTAGAGATGCAGTAGTCAGATTCCGGACGGTAGCAACGATAGGACTTCCTAATGGATTGGAGCGGGGTCTTCTTCCCCTTAAGTATTTGGCTTAAGTGCTGACTGGGTGTGTGGTGGGGCCATTTGAGATGCCTACCAGACATTCGAGAGGAGATGTTGGGTAGAAACGTGGTGCTATGAGTCTGGAGCCCAGGGGAGAGGTAGGAGCTGGAAATATCACGTGGGGTCTTTCACATATAGAAGATATTTAAAACCAAGAAACTTGATGAGGTCACCTAGGATGTGAGAGAAGAAAGGAAGGCCAAGGCTGAAGCCTGAGACTCTTCAACATTTAGAGGTTGGGAACAGAAGCAGGTGTGAGCAAAAGACCCAGAGAAGAAATAGTAGCCCTGGCTGGTGTGGCTCAGGGGACTGAGCGCCAGCCTGTGAACCAAAGGATCGCCGGTTCGATTCTCAGTCAGAGCACATGCCTGGGTTGTGGGCCAGGTCCCCTGTAGGGGGAACGTGGGAGGCAATCACACACTGGTATTTCCCTCTCTTCCTTCCCCTCTGCCAAAAAACAAATAAATAAAATCTTTAAAAAAAAATAGTGAATGAGGTAGGAGGGAATTCAGGAGAAGGTATTGTCCCAGAAGCCAGTTGAAGAAAATGTTTCAAGGAGGAACGGATCAACTGTGCCAAATGCTGCTGAGAGATGATGGGCCAAGATGAGGAACGAGCATTGAACATTGGGTTTGGGATGGTGGAGTCTGTAGGTAACCTCAACGAGAACAGCCTTGGTAAAGTGGTGGGAGTAAAACCTGGTTACCGTGAGTTTAGAAAAGAACAAGAAAGAGATAGTGAGTCATTATTTTTCTATTTGTCCTTCTAATAAGAAGGTAACAAAGGGACCAACTGGGCACCAATGGGCTCCTTACCCTCTGGCTTCCAAATGGGTCTGACAAGAGATGGGAGAGAGGAGTATTCTCTACAGGAGGTTTCTATAAAACACTCTTTTTCCAGTCCTGGCTGGTGTGGCTCAGTGGATTTAGCACCAGCCTGTGAACCGAAGAGTCACCAGTTCAATTCCCAGTGAGGGCACATGTCTGGGTTGCAGGCCAGCTCCCTAGCAGGGGGAATGTGAGAGGCAACCACACATTGATGTTTCTCTCCCTCTCTTTCTCCCTCCCTTCCCCTCTCTCTAAAAATAAATAAATAAAATCTTTAAAAAAAAACATTATTTTTCCAGTCCAGTGACTGCTTCTCCCTTCTCCCTCTGTACCTGGGGATATAACAATTCAGCTGTCACTAACTCCAGGTTCCTGTGGTTCCTTTCTACCTACCCCATGCCTCTGAAAACAGTCCCTTTGTGAATAAACCCTTCTTTAATTGTCCCAACTAAAATATATCTTCCGTTTCCTGTTGGGACACTTATACAAACTACTAGCCGAAAATTGAGCAGCTGGAAACACTTAAGAAAGACTATTTTTTTATTATGAAAGTTTTCAAGATATATTAGAGTAGAGAGAATTTTATAATAAACTCCCACGGCTGTAAATATTACCTAACTCCAGCAGTTAACTATGGCCACTCTCATTTCATCTAACCCCTGTCTGCTCCCCACCCCCACCACTGGATCATTTTAAAGAAAATCCAGAACATTCATCCATAAGTAAATCAGTACAGATATTTGAAAAGTAAGAATTGTTTACGTAACTGCCATGCCATTGTCATACCTTAAAATTTAATCCTAATTTGTCAATACCATCAAAATAGCCAATCAATGTTTGCATTTCCCCGATTCTCTCATTAACGTTTTCACCTACCTGGATGGTTTTCCTCAGGATCCAGACAAGCTCTCTGAAGTCTCTGAAGTTTCTGAAGTCTCTAAATGTCCCCTTATAGCTACTTGTTTTTCTTTGCCAGGAAGCCATTGTAATGTTAAGTGCAAGAAGCAAGGTGTAAGAGCTTGTGTTAGTTACCTGGTGTGATTTTGCCATCACCACATACTTTGGCTACCAAGTGCTTCTGGAAACTCGAGAAAGACACTCTCTGGGGAAAGGAGCTGGAGGACTGGGGACAGGGGTGGGAGGGAGAGTTATTTCATATCATTTGTACCATTTTGATCAGGTACGGATATTGCCGATGAAGATATTTTTAATCAGGTAAGCTAGAGAGCTTCAGCCCCATCCTGGAAGAAACAGATAAATGGCGTTGAGCTTGGACAATGAACCAGGGACAGGCACAATGCTCCTGCTGCAGGTGAAAATCTACGTAGACGGGGGAGTGGGGGGGGGTGGAACCTGAGATAGAGGTCAAGTGGTCCCATCTAGGGAGGGAAGAAAAAATGCCAAGGCTAGGTGTTCAGAGGTTAGAGGGAGCTCCTATCTGTGGGAGAGGAGGAATCTGGGCAAAGGGCAGTTTTTTGCGGGGTGGGGGGCAATCCAGGGAACATCAAATCAGACACGTTTGAGGTGCCTGGAGGGCCCACTGGTCTTGTAAAAATAGCCTGAAGGCACATTTTCAGCCCTGATCTCTTGAGTTCAGAAGCATGGGCTTCCCATTTCCTGTCTCTAACCTCAAGTTTTGGCCAAAGAGGAAGTGAAAGCTGCAAGAGGAGTTTTTCTTTATTGCTGGCTTCAGTTTCTAGAAAAATCTGATGTCTCAGAAAGCCAGCTCAGAGACAGTCCCGATGTGGATGACCTCACTGCCCAGGCTCAGCACTCAGCGCTTTTCCAACCATCACCGTATTTAATCCTCATAAGAACACTGTGGAGTTGATGGTGTGCGCATGTGGGGATAAGAGACAGGCTGCCGAAGAAGCAGTCACACAGGACCCCGACTCAAACCTCCGAACTGCCGTGACTTTAACTGCCATCCTCATTCCTGACAGAATGTGACCTTGTTTGGAAATAGGGTCATTGCAGATACAGGTGGTTAAGATGGGTCATTGTGGGGGACCTCTAATTCAGTAGCACTGACACCCTTATACAAGGAGGAAGCAGGAGACAGACCCACACGCTGGGAGAACGCACATGAAGGTGAAGGCAGAATTGAGCGATGTGTTTATAAGCCAAGGTATGCCACAGATTACCAGAAAACCACCACAAGTGGGAGAAGAGGACCATAACGGATTCTTATGCACAGCCCTGGGAAGGGGCCAGTGCCCCCAACACCTCCATCTCAGATGTCTACTCTCCAGAAGTGTGAGAAGATAAATTTCTGTTGTTGAAGCTACACAGCTGGAGGCACGCTGTTACGGCAGCCCTAGCACATGATGTTCTGCCCCCTAAATCATTCTGGGGTCCAACCCTCTGGACCTCCTTAACGTGCATCTGCTCCATCCCCCAACTGGCCTCCTGGCCACTCTCTTGATGAAATTATTTCCTGGAAGTTGTAAAGAAACACCCTTAGCTATCCCTCCCCAATACCATCCTATGGGAAAGGGGAAGTCATTTGCTACTGGCTGGCCCCCCTAAATAAAATCAAGGCAGAAGGGCCCCCAAGAGAATCGCTCCTAAAAATGTAAGAGCTCTGCACCAAGCAGACTGACATCTCCTTTCCTGATTGGTCATTAGCTGAGCCCAGGCTTGCTAAGCAGCCCTAGTGACCCAGAGCAGGGGAAGAGAACATTGGCGAGGGGTGCCATGTGCAACAGGCAGGCGAACAAGAGGCAAGGACCGTTTCCTGAGATGCCATTCTCCAAAGAGATGGAACACTGGACTCAGCTCTGGCCACAGGCCTAGGGTTGAGGACATGAAATAGAGGGTTGTGGGTAGACGATGATTCTCCCAAGGACTGACCTTTGCCAAGAGCTGCTTGGAATTGATGGGGGCTCTGTTTACCCACCCTGAGCTGGCAGACATCAAGCTTGGTGAATGGCAATGACCCTCAGCCGGGGCCACTCCACTACCACTGAGATAAACACAGAGGATACCACCCCACAGGCAGTGCTGGAACAGAGCAGGGAAGAGGAAGGAGTACATGAAAGAGAAGACCACCCCATATGCACATGCACATATACACACATGCATGTGTGCACATGCATGAACACGCATGCTTGCTCGCGACAAGCCATGGAAGCTTGCATGAGGGTAAAGGGAAAATGGTAAGAATATGACACTGAGATTTTACATGGACAGAATCAAATCTTAGGTTAAACCAAACACAGCTGGACAGCGATGGAATCAGGACTGAGATGTTGTGCTGGGAGCCCCCTGTTCGGGAAAAAGGAGAACCGAGAACTGGAAAAGGAAAGCCACTCCACGTGTACACTTCAAGGACTGAATAGCAAGGCCTTTCAAGAGGAGAGCCCTGCCCATGTTTCTGCCTCCTCTTCTTCCACCACCTGTCCCAGCTCCGCACCCCTCCCCCTCGACTCTCCCATGTTCCTTTGTGCCTTCTCGAATGTGCAGTGCTCTCTCCATGCCTTGGCTTGTGCTATTCTCTCTGCCTAGGAGAACTTCCCTCTCTCAGTTGCCAGACTCTTACACGTACTTCGGAACCAAGCTCGAGCACCCCTGCTATCTCCATTGCCCCCTGTCTGTGTTCCCGTAAGCTCTGGAATATAAACTCTCCAAGCACCTTCCATGACTCCTAGCACTGATCACAGTGGAGTTTTGTGTTGACTTGATGTAGAGGGCATAGGAACCAGGAAGATGCAAAAGAGGGGTGAGCGTGAGATTGTTCACATCTCACTATGATTGATCTGTTTTTGAGCCATGAATGCACTTCCCATTTGAGGAAAACCTAAAATACAACGAAAGGATTGTTCACACCACTGTGCAGAGCACTACTCTGCAATTAAAAGGAATAGATTGTTGATCCACAAAACAAGTGGATTTGTCTCAAAACCTGAGGCTGCCTGAAAGAAGCCAGTCAGAAGAGCATCCATGCTGGACAGTTCCATTTATATAAAGTTCTAGAATGGGCAACATGAATCAAGGGTAACAGAAGGCAATCTATGGTTTCCTGGCATAGTGGGTGGGAAGGAGATTGGGAAGAGGCACAAGAGAACTTCTTGGCACCCACAGAAATGGTTTTTACCTTGATTACGATGTGGTTACATGGGTGTAGACATGGGCCAAGACTCACTGAACTGTAAATGTGAGCATTTTATTGACTACAAAGTATACCTCAATAAAGTTGATTGAAAAACAATGTAGGCAAGAGAAAATTCAAAAGTCACTGGAGCTTAGAGTTGTAGAATCCATTTGCTGTATTTGCAGGCTGAATGGAGATAGTCTTGCTTGATGTAAGTGGAGAACAGCAGATTCCATCCAGCAGAGCCAGAGTGGAGGCTCAGGGCTTCTCCAGTTCGAGGAGTGCTTTGCAGCCAAGTTGTGGTGGCCTTCACGGCTAGGCTGGGGGGTTAGGTTCCAGTCCGTAGATAATGGGGAACGAATGAAAGGTGTTCCACTAGAGAGAGGTGTGGTGGGGAGGCCCCTTTGGCTCCAAGTACTATCTGGAAGAAAAAGAAACTAGAAATTACAGTACCATTTCTGCTACTCTCCGGCCAGAAATAAACCACAAATGGTTTCATAAGCCACCTCCTCCCATCTCAAGTTGCTGACTCTTGGGTTGCCCCAAAGCCTTGAACCCTCCCCTCATTCCCATCTGCCTCAGTTCCTCCTGTGACCTCTGGCTTTATAAGGACCTCAGCCTCTGTTGTCACCTTCAGAAAGGGAAGCTCCTACAAAGAGACCCGGACCAACCTCTGCCCAGGAAGGAGCTGAGGACAAGATGACGGCCAGTCCATACTGTGTGGTAGTGTCCCTACTGCTGCTGGCAGAGGTCTCCAGGCTTGGAGAAGGGGCTTCTAATCCTGGGTTTGTAGCCAGGATCAGCAGAGAAGGCCTGGAATATGGTAAATGGATTTGGTCATTCCTCTGGGGCCCATTGTTGCCTAATGGAGTGGTATAACCAGGATAAAAAAATCACAGGCTTGGGTTGTGCCGCTCCCTGGCTTAGAAACCTTGGGCACATCACCCTCTGGGCTTCAGTTTCCTCAACTTGAACTACCAGAGGTTAAGGGTAGGTCTAGATCAGCATTTTTCCCGGGTGGACTGCAGACCACCCACATTAGAATTGCTGGGACACAATCGTGGAGATCCACCCAAGACTGACTGGATTGGGCCTGGGAGTTTGCATTGTGACATATGGCCCAAGCAATAGTAGGTTACTGTGGTCTGTTCACACATCCAAAGACCCTAAGGTTTGACCACACAGCTGGCAATGATTCCTTAAAAGTCCCACTGTAGTCCATCATTGCTTCCACGGTCTGGTTGAATGAATAAATAACAATGGTTGCCATTTACCTGGCACTTTGATCTAATTTCATTCTCAGGCTCAGGTTGGTAGTATTATTAGTATTATTATTACCATTTACATGTGGAGGAACTGAGGCTCAGGGAATTTAAGGGACTTTCTTGGGATACACCAGTAGTTAGTGGTGCATCTTGCATTCAGTCCCAGTCCTTGTGATTCCAAAGCCTGGCCACTCGACTGTTATGCCTAGCTACTTCCAACTAAGTGAGCTAACTCCCTCTATTTGCCCACAGCCCGCCGATATGGAATGGCCACCCTGAGGAAGGAGCTGTCCACCATCAACTTGCCTGATTTATCAGGAAGCTTCAGTGCCGGTTGGATGGGAAGCATGAGCTACGAGTTCAGGAGGTGAAGTCTTCATTCTTTACCACGGGGGCGATGGAGGAGGAAGAATGGGAACCTAAGGTGATGGGGGACGGAGACAAACATGGGACCATCACTTAGACTAAAAGCAAAGGGACCATAGCCAGCTCTTGTGGGGCCTCTGAAAGGTGCTATGTTTTTCCTTGGAAACCATTCACCAGCCTCTAGGTCAGTCCTACAGAGAGTGATCATGAACTTTTGCTCTACCAGGAATCCTTGGCACTCTCCTGATTGCCCAGATTAGGGACCTGCTTGAGGCATACCATCCATCCCTCCAGAGCCTATTAGAGGTCAAGGACTTAGAGTCTTTCTGGAGCCTATTCACATTTTATTTGCATGTCACCTCTTGAGGACAGCATCCACACATATCCCCAATGAGGAACAGAGCAGGGGCTCCTGGTCCCTGGTGAACAGGTCCTGGTTCCTCATCTCCCTCCCCAAGACTTAACTGACCTTAGTCTCCCTCCAGCTTTCACATATTCAGTCTTGGATTCCTCCCTCCTTGCTCTTTTTCATCCATTCCTTGCTTGCATGTGTTTTTCTTCCCCAGTCTCCTCAGTGTCCAGAATAAGCCCTTGGGGATCACTGATAGAAAAGGCTGCCTCTTCGAATCCTCCCCAAGTCTCTGGAGATAATTTCCTGAATGCAGTGGGCAAAGAGGATGTATTTTACATTTGCGCACACACATACTCCCCAGGCCATGTTGCTTAGAGGGCAATGCCCCTTCCCACAGCCCTAAACCACCTCTGACATCTGGTTTTCACAGTAGGTTCCTGTGGTCTGTTAACACATCCAAATCTGCCACCGACTGTGAGCTTTTCGAGGGGAGGGATTGAGTTTTGAATCTCTGTGGCCTCTTTGCCTGAAGCTAGGTCAGACAGAGCAGGATCACAATGAATGTTCCACGAGGGACATAAGTGTTGATCTGACGAGAGTCATAAAATTCAAGTGGACACAGGGGAGTGGGTAATATAGATGTGTGTAACAGGCAGTGTGAGTATATCCATCAGGGACCAGCCGGGAAAGCAGCACCCACACCAGGAACTTCAGTGGAGGGAATTCAATATAGGGAATTTTATTCAAAGGTGTGAGAAGAGCTGAAAAGCCAAATAGGAAATGGTGAAGCAACCCAGAAATTAACAACAAAAAGCCATTAACATCCCTAGAGCTGGAGAGATAAAAAAGAGGGAAAGAAGGTATTAACAGAGCACAGGAGCCAGGACCTCACAGTAGGAGCCAAGATCACGTCCGGCAGGAGCTGGCCTCAATGTGGAAATGCAACCACGGCCAAAGGCAAATTCTAGGCAGAGAGAGAAAGAGAAGACATACCCTGGCTTCTCCCCCTTTCCTATCCACTCATGTCCCACAGTGCTTCCCACTGGCCAAGCCTAACTGGAAGCCAGTTGCAAAAGATCCTGGGACATGTAGTTTTCAGAGGTCAGTCCCATCCAGTATAGGTCAGAGCAAGAGAAGGAAAGGGAATGAACAGACACCAAATAGACAAATGACCAGTACTGATGTTCACCTGGAGGGCATCTGCTCCATTTAAACGGGGTGGCTGCTACTCCCTGTAGCTGACTGATGCTGTAAAGAACTAAGAACATTGTCTTTTTTGACTTTTGCAAGAGAAGCCAGAAATCTAGGGGGGAGAGGGGTTTCCTTTATATTTTTACAATAAAATTTCCTCATTTTAAAATATTGGTGACTGATCCCAATTTTAAGAACGCTATGGGAAAAGCCTATTGGTAGCATATCAATCATATGTATGGGCCATAGATCACCAGCGGGTGATCCCAGTCATAAATTGTGAGCTCTGATCTGTATTTGAAGTGTGGGGAGCAGAGAGGAGAAGCTGTCTCCTGGGGGAGCCAAGGTGCCATCTGTGGGGACAGGACACGTAATGTGAAGCCAGCTCACAGGGTCTTCTAGGTGGTGAGGGTCGGTGGTGAGGGTCGAGTGAGCGAGACAGACAGGAGCAGCTAATGGAGGTAGGTTTCATAGATGATAGGAAGTCTTTGGTCTTGAAGGTTGGGGAAGGCTTCCTTTGTGGTTTGTCCTTTGTGGTTTAAGTCAATAAATCTGAAAGAGAGTATGAGAGGCTGGAGGGAACTCTGGGGACTCATTCAGAGGACTGATGTACCCCTAGTTTTTCTGGGTCTAATAGTCTGCCTTCCTTCCCTAGCCTGAGAATCCGTAACTTCCAACTCAGAAACTCCAATCTGAGTCTACGCCCAGGGCGAGGTATCACAGCCTCTCTGTCCAATAACTACGTGTCTGTCCACGGGAACTGGAAGGTGGAAAAGGGTTTCATGTAAGTAATTGGGTTAAATGTCTCTCAGCTCCGGGCAAGCGCAAGGCCTCCCACCCTGGGCTTCCATTCCTGGATTCTTGAACGTCCAGTCTATCAAGGACCCAGATCTACCTCAAATGCAGCTGTGGATTACGTTAAATAATAGATTGAAGGTATTTACAGTGTGCCTGGCACACAGAAGATACTCAGTAAACACTGGCTGTCTTAGTTCATGGTAAGTTGAGGCTGTCAGAATAATATAAATGAAGCCACTTGAAAACAGAGTCAGAGCTGCCACGCCAGAGACACTGCCTAGCACACCTTGTGTCTCCAACCTTTGCAATGTTACAACAGGGCAAAATAACCTTTGCACTGGGCCTAGAGCAATCTCATGCCCCAAAGAACTATTTGCAAAGATAACAAGAAAGCAGGCATTACGACGACCGGACTGATGACCCCTGGACTGAAAATTAAAAACATCACTTAGAATTAACATCTCTGTTACATCTTCACTAGGAGAAATGCCATCCTTCCATTTATGTAGTTGTTCCCCTTCCCTTTCTCACAAATGCCCATTGCTTTTGTCTCCTAGTTGTAGCATTATTGGGGCTTTTGCATTATCAATGCTTCCTGAATAGCTGTTGTTATTGATCTCAGATAAAAGCTTTGTGCCCCTCACCTTGAAAGGCCTTTTTATTTTTAGGTTGCCCTGGCTCAGACGGGATATACAGCTCATTAATGGGGAACTGGGAGATTAACCTGGGTCTGTCATCTTCTGGCTCCTCTTTCTGGAAGTGACTGATTATTCACCACGTGGCTCTCATTGCTCCCAACCAGCACCTTACAGGGTACTTTTGATTTGAGTGTGGATGGCGTTTCCATCTCAATTTCTCTGAACTTGGGCAAAGACCAGTCTGGACGACCCACTGCCTCCGTGGCTCACTGTAGCAACTCCGTTGGCTACGTCGACATTGACATTTCCGGAAGCCTAAGGTAAGTCACCCCATATATCTGCTGGAAGTTGTTGGAATTGCCTCAGCCTCCAGCTCACCTAGAGGGTGTCCCTGATAGGCCAGAAGGGCAAGAGTTAAGCCTCATCAAGATCAGAGATCAGTGAACTAAAGCCTCTGGGCCCAATCCAGTAGGCCACCTGTTTTTGTAAATAAAGTTTCATTGGAACACAGCCACACTCATTTGTTTACAATTGTCTAGGGCTGTTTTAGCACAGCATCAGCAGAACTGAGAAGTTGCAATCGAGACCACATAGCAGGCAATACCAAAAATATTTACTATCTGGCCCTTTAAGAAAAGGTTTGCTCACCCCTGGGCAAGACTGCCTTAATGGCAATGCAGTTTCCCAAAGTGATTTGCCTGGGGCGAATGCTCAGTGAATTTCAAATGAAGGATGGCAGTCTCCAGGGCGACTGTTTTGCTTGGCACTGTATACCTCAGATCCTGGCAGGAAACAGGGCAATTCAGAAGGCTTAAGTGACATGAATCTAACGAAGAGAATATTCAAGGGAGACTAGCAACAGCAGGGAGCTATTACCACCCCTCAGGCTGAAGGTGAGAGGGAAGGAAAGGGTGTTACCAGAGCCTAGAAAGAGCTGGAGCCTTGGAGAAGAGCCCTGGAACAGGAGTATAGTGGTTCAGCAGGCAGGGAGCACCTGGGTGTAAATACCCCAACTCCTCTCTCTTCCTACCCGAGCCTCCCATTGGCCAAAACAACCAGAAGCCAGAGAGCAAGAAGGTTTGAGAGAAGAATCTGTAGATGTCAGTCCCCAGGATGCTTTCTGCAGAACCCCAGGAAGCACTTGTGTTTGCTGTTACCACATCAGTTTATAACACACATACATTTCTAATACATACCACTAGTCATCCAATCAGCAACCATTGAATGGTAAAGAAAACTTTATGGGAGAAAAAATTTTACCGGAAGTAATTCCACTAACGTAGTTCACTTATTTCCCACAACCTCTCACCCTCACCCCCAGGTGAGAACGTAGTGTGAGAAGCTCCCTTCTGGGCCACGACTCTGAGTGGGGTCTATGGTTGGGAGGGGCTCTTAGTGGGCAGCTTTACCAGAAGTGGGTTAGACTCCCAGGCCAAGCTCCACGAGGTTATTCAGCAATGTCCCTCAACACCTCGCTCAAGCTTAGCAGGTCGGAGAGGCGCAGTACATGTTTGTTGAATGAATGAATGAGTGAGTGACTGATAGCTAAACAGCCAGAAGTTGTTTGGTGGATTTTGCAGGGTACAAAGAACAGATCTTACTCTCCTTATTATACCTTAAAAAATGTCAATGTTTTTGAGTAAGTGATTCATTTGCATAGTTCCAGATTCAGAAAGTGCAAAGGGTACAGAATGAAAAAATATTTCTCCACTCTGGTTGCCTCACCAACCAGCTCTCCTGGCCAGAGCCACCAATACTCACAGTGTCTAACGTTTCACTCCCGAGAGTCTGCGCCCGAACAGCTAACTACTGCGACTTTTATGTCAACAGAAACGGTAGCATGCCATCAGAGTGTTACTTCCATAGCTTGTCTCACTTAACAGTGCCTTTGTGAGCCCTTCCACACCTTACAAGAGCTTCATTTTCAAAGTACTCCATTATATGAAGACACTAAAATGTAATAATTAGTCCTCTATTGACACTTTGTTTTAGCTTGAGGGTTTTTTTTCACTCTTTCGCTATTACAAACAATGCTACAAAAGTGACTCTGTGCATAATATCATATTGAAATAAATTATAGGATAAATTCTTAAAGTGGCATGTGCATTTTTTCATTTTAACATATACTGACAAATTACCCTCCCAGGGGTTTGCTAGTTTCCACTGCCATCAGGTAGGTATAAAAGTGTCTATTTCCTCCCACTGTTGCCAACACAGCATATTAGCAAAGATTTAGCTTTTTGCCCATCTGAAAGGTGAGGGGGTGCCAGTACCCAAGGGTTACCCTTGTATTAAATTCACCTGGCTGGGTCCCTTCTTGGGATACCACAAGAAAGGTCAAGTCCATGGGTAGCCCTCCTCTTGGGAGTCTCAGTTAATCATCAAGTGGACCCTGACCCCCTTTTCCTTTTTCTCCAGCTGGCTCCTGAACCTCTTCCATGAAAGAATTGAAAATAATTTCAAAAATATCTTGAAGCAAAAGGTAAACAAAGGATAAGCAGATTTGCAGTGAAGGATCATTGGCAGCTGTGTATTTGGTATTTGGAAACAGCCTTGTCTCTGAAATAGGTTGCCATTTGAACTTGCTTAGCAAAACCATCCTCATTTGTTGTGTAAAGGCAAACCTCAAGGCTTTCCCCACTTTGTGTGGTCACATATGCGAAATTGGCATTTGAAACTGGCAAAGCGCTTGATATCTAGGTGTAGGTAATATTAGAGAGATATGAGGAAGTGACTTGGGATCCCTCCCTCACACTACATACAAAAATCAACTCCCAGTGGTCTAAGGACTTAGATCCAAAACAAATCTACTTTTTTAGAAAAAAACCTACAATAACTTTCTCATCTTAAGGACTGGAAAATGTTTCTTAAATAAGACCCCTCCCCTCCCCCGCCCAAAATGCATCATACTGAGAACAGTACTGAGGTTGGCCCTCAGTATCTCCCAACTCTGGAAAAAGCCTTGGTCTTGGAGGCAAAGAAGTACTTCTTACGTTTACCCTTTGTGTATCTTTGGGCAAACTGACGCACCCCCTGGAGCATCCGAGGTGGTGTTGGAATAGCCGAAGTTAGGAAATCGCAAGACTAAAAGCGTCTGGGCTCTTTCAAGCTGTAATTCTTGGCTTACAAAGAGGTAGATTGGTGAACCCGCCTTTTGGCTTTGCTTTGGAGCCCTCTGCTGGCCATAGTTAGTACTGCCTACAGACCAGGCACGTGCTCTGCAGATTCACTGCAGGCCGGAAACCTCAGCAGGAAAAGGAAGCCAAGGGCCTGGGGAATGGGGTGGTGGAGCCTCTGACTCAAGAGCTCCCTCTTGTACCTAGAAGCTCTTCTGCTTTGTCCCTCCGCTCTCTAACATAAGCATTTATGTACTGCACTCCTTGCCACGTAGCCCCTAGAGGGCTGTGACATTTAGCAGGCCCTAGGACAGTGCGGACTTGACCACCACCCACTTTTAATGTGGGTTCCAGAAAAGTCTAGGAACTCAAGTTGGGCCCACCTGTGTGAGAGGCCGGCCCAAATGGGACAATGACCAAGTGTGGATAGGGGTAGTGGTCTCCTCTCCTTTCTCACTGTACTCTCCCTCCCCTCACACTCTTACCCAAGGTAGGGATATAATGCAGTTTCTGGTGCGGTGGGGTGGGGTGTGGGGAGGGCGGAAGAACTCACCTGGCTCTCTCACCCACTTCTGCAGATCTGCGAAATGGTCAGGCAGTCAACAACCTCACACCTGGAGCCCTATCTCCGAACTCTGCCAGGTTGGGAGCAACCCCCCTCGCTTCTCTGGGTGCCATCAGATGCCATGGCACCCAGTACCCCTGGAAGCACCATCCCCACAAAGAGCCCTGGGAGAATTTTCCCCATTGAGTATCTCTGTCCTACAGAATTAGATATGGGGCAACCATCTTTTTCAGGGCGGTGGGGTGGGGGTGGGGGTAGTCTGCTCTGTAAGGTGATCGAGGGTGGTGACTTGGGAACCTTCCAGGAGCATAAGGTGGGCAGAAAATTAGGAATACATGGGAGAATCACGTGTTGGCTCTGTACTGGCTGCTTTTACAAAACAGGGGTGCTCTGAGCTCCCTGTGCAGGGCTGGGGGCCCTCCTAGCCCTGCACTCCTGGCTGCCACAGGGACCTTCTACAATCACACACCAAGTCAGGTCTCCACCTCTTCTTGAAATCTATCAAAGGCTCCTCTGACTCTCAGAATGCTGAACCCAGCTGCTGGAGACAAGGCCTCGCATGGTCTGGCCCGGCCACAGCCCCTGGCTCCAGCTTTATCATGCTCCCCTCCGCAACTCAACCAGCCTCTCTGGTCCCTTCTAGTCCCTCTAATACACAGTGCTCTCTAACATTACAAGATCTTTGCACATGTCATTCCTGCCAGTGTCCTTCCTCCACCTTTATCCCCTTCACCTAGTCCACACCAGCTCTTCCTGCACATCTCAGCCAGAGCAACACCTCTTCTGGGAAGTCTTCCCTGACTCCCCATCCAAGTCAGGTTGCCACCTCCCACTTAGCTCCCTATTAGATGGCTGGCATCATCCTATGGACTTCTGCTACCTAACATCCAATATACTTGCAATGGTACATTTATTTCCTTGAATATCTGATTATTTCCTTCTCTGGACTTGTGAGTTCCATGAGGACAGGAACTCACACTGTCTCACTCAGCTGTTCCATCAGCCCTTTGCATTGTGCCTGGCATACAGCGGGTGCTCAGTAAATACTGAATGAGTGAATGAGTCAGTGAATGAATGAATGAAGTGCTCTCTCTATGACAGAAGGCACCATGGATATGCCCCAGCCCATTTCCATTCTCCAAAGGCTACAGCCCATGAGAAAGGAGCTCCCTGGGGTTGTGCAATGTGCACCTTCCATAACTGTGTTTCGCCACCCTGTTCATGGTGCTGCCTCTTTCCCACCCCACAGTCATCTTGAAGATTGACCAGGTTGCTTTCGTGGACTACCGTCTAGTGGGAGCTCCCCAGGCGACCTCCCAAGGCCTGGACACGCCCTTCAAGGTAAGCGGCTGTGGGAAAGGGCCTTGGAGCTGAGGCCTGGCAGGAAACCAGCTCTACCTCCAGGGTCAGCGCTTGCCCTCCCTCTCCACTCCACCTGCCTCTCCCCTCACGTCCAAGACCAGGGCCCACAGTGGGCAGAGTGGCACTCAGCACTGAAGGGCAAAACCTAAAATAAGGTCTCTGAACTAACATGGAAAATCTGTCTGGAGTCCAGAAGACCTGACCTTGAACCTGGGCTCTATCACTTATGTGGTGGAGAACCTTGGAGGAATTACTTCACCTCTCTGAGCCTCCCTTACACTGGAATAATAATAACCTTACCTCATGAAGCTGCCATAGGAATTGAGGTGTGAAGGAAATGCCCGGCACACAGCACACCTATAGGCTGGCATTGCTAATGCTATCTGCCTCCACCAATAGAAGACTGAGGAATGGCTCTTTAATATGCCCGCGTCCTAATCCTCCAGATCTGTAGAGGTCACCTTACCTGGCAAAAGGGATTTTTCAGGTGTGGTTAAATTAAGGATATTGATGACAAGATTATTCTGGCCTGTCATAATCATGGGGATCCTTACAAAAGGGAGGTAGGAGGTAAGGGACAAAAGGCAAGGTGACAATGGAATGGAGTGGAGCAAGAGGTGCTACGAGGGAGGGAACCGTAGGCCAAAGAATGCAGGGGCCTCTAGAAGGTAGAAAAGACAAGGAAGCACATGCACTCTTGAAGTCTATAGAAGGAGCCCGGTGCCCTTAACATCTTGAGCTTTGGCTTCTGACCCCCAGAAATGTAAGGGAATAAATCTGTGTAGTTTCAAGCCACAGAGACGGAGGCAATTTTGTCACAACAGCAAGAAGAAACTAGTGACACCCCCTCTTCATTCCTGTCTCTTCCACAGCTCCCCTGTGGGTTGAGCCAGGCCCTGGAGGGCCACCCCTTCCAATTTTGTTTATTTAATAAGACATGTGCTTCTTACTATGTCGCAGATGCTGTTCAGTATTAACGTCTTTAACCTTCATACTACCTCAGAAACTGTTAGCATCATACAGGTGGGGAAGGTGAGGCACAAGGGCAACTGGTGACCTGCCTGAGGTTGCAGAACTAGGAAGAGGCAGACCCGGGTTCAAACCCATACAGTTAAGCTCCAGAGTCCCTGCTCTTCACCACTGACTGTGCTTCCTGTCCTATGTCCTGAGCCTGGGAGAACACAGGACATGCCTCCCCACCAGAAGAGGGATTTCAGGCAGCTGTCAGGATCTAGATGTTGAGGGGCCAGAGAGAATCTTTCAGGATGCCTGACCCCACATTCTGCAGAGGAACTGCCACCCTGGCCATCACCTCGGGCAAGGAGGCCTCCCCCAGGCAGGCTCTGGATGCCTCTGCCTGACACCCCTGGTAGGGGACCTTGGGTGACTGATATGTTCTTCTGTCTCCAGGGTAAATTCTTTGGCCACGGCAGCCACTCTCTGGTCCCCTTTAAGGTTCCGCCCATTGGGCTGCCCCAGGAGCATGACCTCATGATCTACTTTGCAGTCTCCGAATACGTCTTCAACACAGCCAGCTGGGTTTACCACCAGGCCGGACACATGAACTTCACTGTCCGAAATGAGCATGTGAGTAAGAGGTAACCAGGAGAGAGCATCAGGCAGGATTGTAGACCCACTGTGGGAGCCCTAAGGAGCTAGGGGAAGAATGTAGAATTTGGAGCCTGTCCAACATGAGTTCAAAGCCAGGCCGTGCCTCAGTTTCCCTGTCTGTGCACATGGACGCCCGGGGTTCTATGAGAGATTGTACAGCGCTTGGTATCTAACACGCAATATGTATCAGCTATGATTAGCAGTACTTTAAATATCAGACAGACTCTGGTGTGCCATCACAGTCTCCGAGCAGCAGATGCCAAGGCAGCATTAGACTCAGAGGGGTTTTATTAGGGAGACACCCTGGAAGGACAAAGGTGAGAAGGAGCAGGAGGTGGAAGAGCCCTCAGACTGCAATGCAGGACTGACACCTGTGAAGGGCAGGGCGAGGCGGGCAGATCGGGTGGAAATGCTACTGCGTAGCTCTGAGAAGTCTCAGCCAAGCTGATGGGGGCAAGAGCCAAGCTCGCTTATTAGCAGAGGGCCACACACACCAGGCAGAAGTGTGAGGAGTCGGCTCCAGGCCAATGTCCTATGTGTGATCTCCCAGACCTGACCCTAAGCAATTATACCGGCTTTCCCTGGCACTCTCGCCAGACCAGGCCTGGAGCAGGACCGGTGTTTGTCAGTCTCTAGAAAGAGCTGCAGCCAGGGACTCAAGCCCTGCCCTTGCCCCACCCCCACCCAGAATGGGCATATTGGCACTCATAGCCTAGACACCTCCATTCAGAGGTTTCCTGATGGATGGGGGACGAGGGGGAACCTCAGCTGAGACACTGTTCAGGTGCCTCTGCTGAGACCCCTTTCTGGAGGTCTAGAAGACTATTTTCTCCAGTCTCAGTACTCAGTATCTGCTCCTGGCCCTTCCCCTTCAACTCTACCACTCCCTCCCCTCTCCCTGCCCCCCCACCCCACACCGTCCACAAAACAGCAGGAGCCTTCCTGTTCAGGGCTCCCTTGGCTCCTGGCCCCTGCCCCCTCTGCACTGGTATACCTGACCCTCGAAGGTGCCATACTACAGAGAAAAATGGAAGGTGGGGAGGGGGGCACCCTTTCCTGTTTAGTCTCTTGCTTATACTACCCCCTTGATTCCTGACAATGATCTGAAAAAATTCTCCAGCTCTGCCACTCCAGCCATGCTCAGCAGGGGCTGGGAGCTATCTGGGAAAGCATGGCCTCAGCACAAATGATGTGGGGCCTGAATGTGAGGCAGGGGTGGGGGGCAGAAGGAAGGCTACCAGCAACTTTCCTCTGTGCTGATCCCCCTGAAGGGAAGTCTGAACAGTGCACCTCCAGAGCCTACACTGTGATAAGTTCTATAGGAGCTGCCCAGGTAAATGGTGGGGATCCTGAGGGAAGAGGGGTCAAGGAAGGTGGGCTATGGACAGGTGTAGGCAGGGTTCCCCAAGCTGAAAGATCAGCAAGTCACGGGTGTGTAGAGAAGGACACCAGGGGCATCCATATCTGGAAGCACACTAGATCCAGATTGCGGTAGCGGTCAGCCCTCACTGGCCTTCAAGGGGGGCATCCTGAGAAATAACAACAACAGGTATTTATTAAGTACCTAGTGTGTTCCAGGAGCCGCACCTGGTGCTTTATCCGTACACTATCTCATTTCATCCTTGCACACCCTGTACAGCGAGTGCTATTCTCGCCCCCATTTTACAGATACGGAACCTAACACAGTTTGTTGGCAATCACTCAGCCAAAGCACGGTGGAAGCCAAGCTGCCTGACCTCAGAGGACACACCATTCACCACCATGATATCCTGCTTCTCAAGCAGCTTCCTGCTTCACCTGCTGCAGCTTCCCCTGGACTTTCCAATTCACCTGCACACCAAATCTTTAGGGGCTGTGATTCCTCAGGTAAGACCTCCGCCCACTCATCACAGAAGACAAGGCAAGCCCCTTGACCTAGCCCAAATGTGGGGACTGTATTTGAGCTATGCATAGACTTTCTCCAGACAAACAGCATACCTATTAGAACAGTGAGTAAAGATGAAAGTTATTTTTTTTTGTACAAAATTCCCATCATTCTTTGATTCCTTGTGGCATAAAGACGGAGGATCTGCATTCAGAATGCCAGTGTTTGAATCTTGGGTCTGCTGTTTTCTTTCTTCAGAACTCAATCTTGTTGGACTTCAGTGTCCTCATTTCTCAAATGGGGATGACAATTGTACCTGCACCCTGAGTTGTTGGATCACTGGGGAACAAAAGCACTCAGCCAGAGCAAATATGCAGGATCATTCCAGGGCACAAATGTTGGGCAAGCTAGTAACTTGGGATTAGGCTATTCATTGATATTTGCTTGATGTTTATGTAGAGCATAGGTGAAAGGAGGCGGCAGCAAAGTGAAAAAGAGCACTCAGCCTCCTCTCTTTTGAACCAGGCAATTCAGCTCAGCCCCAAACTTGCACAGTAGTCCATACAAGTTGGCCAGCATAGAAGGAAGTACAGTGACCATCCACTGTTATTGGAATATGCCCGATAGGGTGTCCCATCCATCTCAGATACTTCTTCCGAGTGCCCTTTCCAACCACAACAGCAGTCTATGGAAAAGAGTTAGGGAAACTACCATTCCCTCCATCCTGTGACACTGCTGCTGCTGGTTTCAGGCCCTTAGAGATTTGAACTTTGGGAATCCATCCATCTAGCCCTTTCTATTGGAATACAGCTTGGGGTCCTTCTGGTTGTCTCCTGCCCTTCCCTGAGTCTCTGCCCTCTTTCTCCAGCTGGCCAGGTTGTATCCTAATACGGAGCTAGAGCTTGAGGTATCACCTGAATCAGCTCCATTCCTCACATTCACCCCTGGAAATGTGACCCTCATGCCAGTGATAAACATCAAGGCCTTCGCCCTCCTGCCCAACTCCTCTGACCACAAGCCACTCTTCCAACTCCGGGCGGTGAGTCTGATCCTGGCTGGGGTAGCAAAGGGTCCTGCTTGTGTGGGTGTAAGCCCCTCCCTCTGCGGAAAGGCTGGGAGGTTACCCAGCTGATAGATGCTGGAGGCTACTTATTTCCACTGGAGACACAAGTGGGCCTTGCAGTTCTGGTCTGATCGGCCAGGCTTCCCAAGGGCACAGTTAGTCAAAGTTGCAAGAAACCTTAAAAGTCATTCACTCCAGCTGAGTTGAAGATTTTATGTGTGTCATTAAAAAAATTGTCTAGGGCACAACTCTATTTAAATTGTCATAAATGAAAGTCACCAAATTATATTTTTAAAGAAGGTAGAAATTTTAAAGAGCTCTTAAAATAACAATACTCTCTAAATTGATTTACAACTTCAACATACTCTCTATCAAAATCCCAACTGGCCAGATAACAAACTGATCCTAAAATTCATATGTACATTCAAGGGACCCAGAATAGCCAAAACAATCTTGAAAAAGAAAAATAAAGCTGCACAACTCATACTTCCCTATTTCAGAACATACTATAAAGCTATCGTAATCAAGGTAGTATGGTACCAGTGCAAGGACAGATCTATAGATTAATGGGATAGAATTGAGAATCCACCATTAATTCCCCATGTTTATAGTCAATTGATTTTCAACAAAGGGACCAACACAATTAATTGTGGAAGAAGAGACTTTCAGGTTGCTGGGGCAACTGTATATCCACATGCAAAACAATAGAACCAGCCCCCTCTCCTAAACTATACACAAAAAGTAACTCCAAATGTATCACAGACCTCCAGGTGAGAGCTAACATTATAAAACTTTCAGGAAAAATACAGTAGTAAAATTTTAGGATTCTGGGTTAGGGAGAGCTGTCTCACATCAACCCAAATGCACAAGCAACAAAATAAAAAATAGGTAAATTGGAGTTCATCAGAATAAAAAGTTTTGTGCTTCAAAGGACACCACCCTTCAAGAAAGTGAGAAGGCAGCTTACAGAATAGGAGGAAACATTTGCGAAT
This sequence comes from Macrotus californicus, assembly GCA_007922815.1. NCBI lineage: Eukaryota > Metazoa > Chordata > Mammalia > Chiroptera > Phyllostomidae > Macrotus > Macrotus californicus. Next base: position 90,697 of record VMDR010001250.1, read on the forward strand.
CATATGTATGAAGAGGGCTTAGGGACTCTCTGAACTTCCCCTGGTAGTCTGCTCCAAAGCTCAGTCGTGCTCACAGGCAGATGGTCTCCCAACTCGAATACTCTGAGGTCTTAATTTGGGTTTATTCTCCCTTCTCGATTCTTCCATTAAGATGGAGACCTCTGCCCTGGCCGAGTAGCTCAGTTGCTTTGAGCATGTCCCAATACACCAAGGTTGAAGGTTTGATTCCCGGTCAGGGCACATACAAGAATCAACTAATGAATGCATAAATAAGTGAAACAAAAAATCAATGTGTCTCTCTAAAATCAATCAATCAATAAAATTTTTTTAAAAAAGATGAAGACCTCTGAAATCTCAGCTCACTTGTCTTAGAGTTAGCTGTGGAGGCACTAACATCCTGCATCCTCAGTCCATCATGCTTGAGTAGCTGCCTTTGGCCTCATGGCCTCCATTTCTGGCTGTGGTTTCTATTTCTGGAGATTTGTCTCCTGGACTGGGAACCGACAGGATACCTCTGTAGCCTGAAAATCTGGGTATTGTCCTCTGCTTTTTTAGAGAACCAACATCTCCGCGACCATCAGTGTGAGCTCCAACAGGATCCGGGGCTCATTGACCCCAGGAAGGTAAGAGGCCTTGACTGGGGAGAGAAGAGGGGTGAGTGAGAGGTCAGAGCATCTGGCCTGGTTCACTGATAGGACTGGAGCTGCCCCTGGCAAACAGAGGTCTCCACTGAGGCTGGCTCATTCTCTAAGCCAGTGTTCCCCCTGGAAAAGGCCTGCTGACAATGCCTCGGGGGAAAAGCCAGAAGCCAAGAAAAGTTCTCAGGTGCCTTCAGGTTCCCCATCACTGTGGGCTCCTCACTTTCCCCTCGCAGGCCTCAGTGAAGGAGCTGAAACTTCTGCGAAGAGGGTGCTTAGGAACAACAGTCCAGTCGGAGAAGGTGTTCACAAGCACTTTACACACAAAATTGAGAAAAACTGTCAGCATTATACGTCACATAGTGGAGATTTTGAATAGAGGGTTAAAGGTGCCCCCAAGCCACTGCTGACTGCTCCATTGCCCAGATTCCCAATCTATGGGCAAGTATTTATTTAACCAATGAGTCAGTGGAGAGTTCAGGCTTTGGACAGCCCCCTGGGGCTGGTACTTAGGCTAGTGGTGACCTCTGTCCACAGCCCCCACCTGTGCCCCACTGCTCACCCACACGCTGGGTGCTGCTCCCTGCTGAGGTACAGGTACAATGGGTTCATCAGAGGAACCAATTCCTGGCCTCAGGGTTAGATGCCTGTTGGCTGATAGAGTGCCCTGACCCCTTTAAAATAAATATCTCCTTAAGCGGTCTTTAAATAGAGAAGCTAATGATGAGCCTTTGGGGCTTTGAGAGGTCCCTCAATGTGAGTTTATGCACAGACCTCAGGGAGGACAGCCAAGGGCTCAGACTACGAGGAAGGAGACAGCAAAGTGAGTAAAGGATCTCACCCAAAAACTTACTAAGGAATTATTAAAATTACTCTGCCCCGTGAGCAGAAAGCAGACATCTGTCCAGGGTAATGAGGATTCCTGCACAAGGGACCCAGGATGGATCAAAGGGAAGATGGTTAGGAGAGAAGTCAACGGGGGACATTGGGGTTCAGCTTCCACAGTGACAGGGATCCAGGCGCCAAGTTGCCCCAGCGGCTGCCAGCTGCCTGACGTTATCGTCCGGAGTGCCTCCCTTTTTCATGTTTATTGTCAACTCCCACATTATGCAAATAGTCCGTGCTCATGGTGAGAAGAAAAAAAGAGAATTACAGAAGTATAAACAAACAAAAATCACCCCTAACCTTGCCCCATACAGACCATCACTCATAATAATTTCATGTTTCCTTCCAGCCTTCTTTGTACATTTATATATGACTGGAAATGTACAGTGCATTACTTTTTATATTCCACGTTCTCCCATTAATATTTGTCATCAGAATTTCTTCCAGCTTACCAAAGATGCTCAGAGAGTACTATTTTTTTAATGTCACCTCTTAAGTCACAGTGCACGCTTAAAGCCTTCGACTGCAGAAGCACCCTTGGTGCTTAGCCCCCAACATGCCCTTGCCCATAGAGGCTGCACACCCACCTGGGTGTGGGAAAGTACAGCCATGGCTGGGGGTGACCACGCCCCTCTCTTCTCCACACAGTAAGCTGGAATTGGAACTGATACACTCCAACATCAATGTCTTCAATGTGAGTTGTTTTCTCTCAGTATTTCTTTTTTTTTATTATTTTTTAAAGGTTTTATTTATTTATTTTTAGAGAGAGGGGAAGGGAGGGAGAAAGGGAGAGAAACATCAATGTGTGGTTGCCTATCACATGCCCCCTTACTGGGAACCTGGCCCGCAACCCAGGCATGTGCCCTGACTGAATCGAACCAGCGACCCTTTGGTTTATAGGCTGGCGCCCATTCTACTGAGCCACACCAGCCAGGGTCCTTGGACTCATTTTCATTCATATCTTGTTTGATCCTTTTGCTCTGGCCCCTCCTCTGTTCTAGGTGCAGTTGATGGAATCTATCTTCAATTACTATGCAACCTACATCATATACCCCTCTCTCAATGGTAAGAAATGCTACTATTGACTGCCACATGCAAAAGATGAATTCTAACCTCGCTGTCAGATTTACGGTTCATTCATTCAACAAGATGAGCCTGTCTTCTGAGCTGGCTGGTGTACGGGCAGTCTCTGATCCTTGCCCTCATGGAATTCGCACTTTGTTGGGAAGGCATACATTAAGCTTGACAAATGTCACAACAGGAGGAAGCAAAGGGGGCTGCGGGAGCCAGAAGTAGGCACTGAACATGAACTCAGAGGTCAGTCCAGGAGGTGGGGGTCCCAAGGCACAAGGAGTCAGGGCCAGGGAGGAGGAGCATGTCAGGTGGCACAGGGAGAACACCTGGGGCCTGAGCCAGGTTCGGCCACTGACTTTCTGGGTGACAGGGATGGAAGTTGTACTTGGGACAGTGGCTGCCTGAGAAGCCAGCAGGCCTCCTCCCAGGACAGGGCCCTCTCCAATTGGCCTCACCATCTGCCTTTACACAACACTAAGAGGTAAGAGCAGCAAAACTGACCTGTGGAAAAGAGCCAGTGAGGGAGATGGTGGTCCTTGCAGATGAGTCCCTCTGTATAGATACTGCATGGCCCAGCCTGGCCACTTTGGGTAGTGACTGGGGGAGTGCTCTTAAAGGGACTAATAGAAGCCCAAGTGGCTGTCAACTCCTCAAGAGGCTGCATTTCCCAAGTGTTTGCCTGTGCTCGCCGCCCCCCCTCCAAAAAACCCCACCCTGCATCCAATAGCCTACCATGTGTCTGTGGTCCATTCTCACCGGCTAGTTGCAAATGTGATGTTGTGTTTTCACACCTCCCCAGTGTTTTCTCTCCAGCCCACCTCTATGCTGCTTATCTTCCAGAAAAGCTTGAGGAGGGCTTCCCACTTCCTCTGCCAAGGAACACCTCCCTCAACAGCTTGCAGCTCCAAATCCATGAGGTCAGTGAGCAGTGGGGTCTGGACGGGGTGCTTCAGGGTTGGTGGATACTAGAGGGTATCCTTAACTCCCACTTACATCCTAGACCTAATTTTCACAGGAAAAAATGTTTTTAATTCTGGTATATCAATGGCAGCTTTTGATGATCTGAAATCTGAGTTTTGTGTAAAATAGCTCAGTTCTCAATAATTCAGGTCCAACATGTTAATTGGACATCTGCAAGGACATCTAGCCACACATGGCAGAATGTACAAAGAGGTCAGATTAGAGGCAACGCTTCTGGGTTGAAGAAGGGCCACATGAAGAAGCCCTGAATGTCCTTGGTGGTGTTAAGAGTCCCCAGTGGGCCACCGATCAGCCTTCCCACCCATGGTAGCAAGGGATGATCCTGGGGAAAAACTGACCATGCCTGCTATTGGAAGAAACTTACCAGGGGCAGGGGGATAGTACAACCACAGTACACTTTATATGAATCCAGAAGTACTAGTTTGCAACGTCTTCACTGTTCCTATGTTCTTACCAAGGTAATCCAGGGCTGCATTTCAGAAATTACACGAGGGGAGGCCACTCAAGCTGCACCCACGTGTGCATTGTTCTCCTGGGAAAAAAGCATTGTGGAGGAAAGCAATTCATGGATGTCTTCCAGAAACTAGGAACTTAGGATATGCAAATAATATCCCTTGGGGGAAGATAGCTGATAAGAACAGTGTTTTATAAAGGCCTCCTTTTATAAAAGTCTAGGGCTTGGTCTTTGCACTGACCTTGTTTTGATTACTTAAAAATTTGCCTCTCCCTGTACATTTCCCTTTCCGGAAGCTCCTATGCAGCTCAGATAATGACCTTTCCTGTCTGCCCTTTCGGCCCCCTCTCCAGAACTTCTTGCTCGTCGGTGCCAACATTGAGTAGGTTGAAGACTGAGGAGCACCTGTGATGGAGGCATGGACACACCACAGCGGGGCTTCCCCTCCTGCCCTGCGGAGCCCCAGAAGCTACGGCCATTCCATTCCATGTCCTCCCCCCTTGAGGCAGGAGAGTAAGAAGCTAGGAAAATTCCTGGGCAAGTGAAATGGGGAGACTGAGACATGAAAATCAAGCAGGACCAAACAGTTGGAGCAACTTTCAGCCAGCTGGTGAATTATGAGAACTTATCTCCCCTAACCAAGGACACTTGAGAGAGAATGGCTGTACCCACCTCCCTGACCAGAGAATACAGAGAATATATAGCTTAAATCTCCCTGCCTGGGAAAATAAAGAACAAAGACCCAATTAATGTCAATTGCACCAGCTAAACTCAAGGACAATTAAGTCAGGGAAGCAAACAACAAAAACACCATTAAAACCCGGACAGGCCCCAGATAAAAGAAAAACAGACCAAAGAATATTCCCCAAACCCCCTATGAGTTCATTTTGATGCATCAGCGTATTAAAATGCAACTGGAAAACTAATGGATGTTCTGCTGAAACTGTCCCCTAAGATTCTCACCGCAGAAAAAAAGACAGAAAGTCCTCAGAACAAAGATGCCGTGCAGGGCTCACTCTGGGACAGCGGTCCCCAGTGTTTTAGCACCAGAGACCAGTTTCACAGAAGAGTTTTTCCACAGATGGGGGTGGGGGTGGGCATGGTTTCGGCATGATTCGAGCACATAACCTTCAAGCTCACCTCCTGCTGTGCAGCCCAGTTCCTAACAGGCCCGACCAGTACCGTCCCAAGACCTGGAATTTGGGGACCCGGGCCCTAGAGCACACCCGTGCCGTTTCTTGGACATGAACTTCTTACTTCCTCCTAAACTGTAAGGGCCCCAAGGAGATTTGCAACCAGGGGGGCAGTGGGCAGCAGCAGCTTGACCTGGGCTTAGCCCCTGATCCGGTCTCCAGGGCCCCTTTTCCTCTGACTTCCACGTGAGCCAACAGCAAAATACCACCTAGACTCTCTCCTGTTACTTCGCCCACCCGAAGTCTTTCCTTTGTCTCACTGTTCCTGGCCTTCATAAATGAACTCTCAGTCACCTGGACTCATGCCATGAAATCTTCCCTACACGGAGTCGAGAGCCCACTCACTCCTGGCCAGCCTGAGGCAGACCTGCTCTGGGCCGGTGCCTGTCCAGTAACACCATGAGCACCCCATCCCCGTGGCCACTAGTCACCAGGGAGCCTATGGCACCTGAAGACACAGCTGACCATGGGATACCCTGCCCCACCCTCCTCCCCACATCCCTACATGTTCCCTTAGCAGCTGTCCTCAGCTTTCCTCTGGGGACCTTACCCTTACTCCTTACCTGTCTGCTGCTAGAATAAACCTTGGTGAAGGAGAAAAGCATGAGCCGTGTCCAGTCACCACGCAGCCCAGAGCATCCTGCTGAAGATTAAACAGGTATAACACCTAAGTTGTACATGTCATTTGATACCATGGCTAAGGGAGCAAGAGTCAGAAGTGAGCTCAAAGCCTTGTCCTTGTAGATTTTATTATTCTCAGAGGGGAAAGGAGAAGGAGAGGGAGAGAATCACTGATGTGAGAAACATCAATCCATTGCCTCTCACATGTGCCTCAACCAGGGGACCCCCAGTTCACAACCCAGACATGTGCCCTGACCAGGAATTGAACTAGCGACCTTTTGTTTTGCAGGACAATGCCCAATCAGCTGAGCCACATCTGGTCAGGGCTCAGAGCCTTGTTCTTGCTACTTCCTTGGTGTGTATTTATTGAGAAGGGACAAACAAAGGGTGAGGGAATTTACCACAAGACCCGCATTACAAGAAATGTTGAAGAGTTCCACCTGAAACAAAAAGACAAAGTAACAGAACGTTGAGCAAAGTGACAAGCATCAACATCCTTATCAGTGATCCCCTCGAAGCCACAAACTGTCTTCTTCACCAGGGTGCCATTTTTAATATGGTATCTGGCTTATAAACTGCTTTTTTTTAATGAATGACCTTTCAATCGCCCATCTCTCCATTCTCCTGGCTCTCGATTCTGCTATGGAATCTCCCCTCCACCAGGCCTTCTGGTACCCTACAGTTTGCAGGCAAGGATCACACCTCCTTGACCTTACTCCTGGCTCCTGGGTCGCCTTGGTTCTAATGCTGTCCCCAGATTTCCTCTGGCACTGAAGGCTAGGAGTGGCTCCTGCTGACTTGGCATCTGATGGGATGTGCCTGGTGTCTCCACAGCAGCAGACATTCCCAACCAGTCACCTTTTCTTTCAGTCCTCACCTGAGGATACATTCACTGATCTTACAGAGACATCCATCAGTTGCCTCCCATATGTGCCCCAATCTGGGACTGCACCTGCAACCTGGGCATGGCCCTGACTGCCGATGATGGAACCAGCAACCCCTTGGTGTATGGGATGACAATCCAACTGAGCCACCCCAGCCAGAGCCAGTCACAACTTTTACATGGACTCAGATTTCTTCTCTTGGCATCCTTTCAGGCAACTGTGACCATCTAACTAAAAGTGGCAAATGGGCCCTGACCAGTGTGGCTCAGTTGGTTAGGCACCGTCCTGCAAAACAGCATTCCATGAAGTGGAACGGCCGCTGGCTCCGTTCCCAGTCACGGCACATGCCTGGGTTGCAGGTTCGGTCAGGGGTCAGTCGGGGTGCTTATGAGAAGCAACTGATTGATGTTTCCTCTTACACTGATGTTTCTCTCCCTCCCTTCCCCTCTATCTAAAGATAAATAAGATCTTTGAAAAAAATAATAAAAGGGTGGCAAACAGAAGTCAGAGGACGGTCCTTGGGTGTGTTTTCAAGGGGCAAGGCAGGACTTCTGGACGCCTCGGCCAGGAACTGGAGGCAGAGTGGAGCAGGTCGGCCAGGAAGAATGCCTGCCCTGCAGGGGGGCTCCGTCAGGGTGTCGAATAGACAGGCTCAGCAGCCTGAGTTCCGCCTCGGCACCACCAACGTGGTTTCAATCCCAAACGCAAAAATCGGATATTTAACTCCAGGCTTTCATCTGACCCCTCTATTTGTAAAATGGGATTAAATGCACATCCTCACATCGTGGCAGTTACCGATTTTCACCCAGTGACCTCCACAAAGCCCAGCCTCGAGGACACCTTAAGGTTGAGGACAGCCGCTCCACATTCACCTCACTCCCGCGTTCGCGCAGTGACCGGTCCTCTCACGATGAAGCCATGCGTTTCATACCCCAGATATACTAACATCCTACTTCGCCTGTGACCGACCAGGTTTTAGTAATGCAAGTCCCCCATCCTGGGACACCCCTCAGGCCAAGAAACCAGGACAGTTGGTCACACAAGCAGGCAAATTATTTATGAGCCAGGCGCCAGAACTCCAGGCCACCCCCACTTTCTTGATGCCATCAGCACCCCGTCACCAACCACCCTCCCAAAGCCCTGATCCTCAACACCCTCATCTCTCCTGAGTCCTAAGTCTGAATCCACTACCTTCACTTGTTCATCTCCCAGCCCTGATGGCTTCGAATGGAAGCCCCTGCGCCACGCCGCAGGAGAGTGGTAAGAAACATGGATGAATTGAAAACAAGATCTGGCCTGTGACCCGCTTTCTCCAGACCCAGCCTTGCTGGCACATGGCTTGGCGCTGAATTAAAAGGCAGACAGAGCAAGTTTATAAGATTTATTAAAGGAGTGGTTACTACAGTCAGACCATGCAGAGGGACACGGGGTGGGCCCTCTAAGGGTGCTGCTGTCAAGATGCAGAACCAGCTGCGGTGCACCCCAGGCTTTCCCTCTGATCTCTTGTGTGCAGAGTGAGCTATTGCTGCGTGATGCTCTGCGCAGGCAGTGGGGAAGCGCCATGGGGAGGCTTCCTGTGGGAACCTCCCTCTCCACTCTCTGTCCCTCTGGCGTCCACAACCACAACCACGAGAACCTAAAAGAAAGGACAGGAGAGTTCAAAGGTCTGGAGCTCCCAGGTGCATAAACACAAACCAGCTTGCTCTCCAGCCATGGGCTCCCAACCGCTGGCATTAACTCACCTTGGCGAGAAATTAAAGGAAACCCGGGTCCCAAGTCATCCTGAGGGTCACTGATTCATGGCCTTGGGGCTTTCTTCAGCAGTCTCCGATCTAAGGCTGACCTAGGAGGCAGAGGAAGCATACAAGCATTCAGTCTCTAGCACCATCTTCTCCCCAAGTGACGTCCCTGAGAAGGCCCCAATTAACCCAGCCCAGGCCCCCAGTTTATGCACGTCTACCTAACTAGATAGCACCAGAACAGAAAGGGCAGCAAAGGAAAAGCTTCTTAAAAGCCTGCTCTTAATTAGAAATTATTTTCTTTCAAGCAGTTCATGCTCAGGGCCACTGACCCAGGTAAGAGAAATCCACAGGAAGACAGCTCCGCGCTCACTGTCAGGGGCTTTGACACCGAGGTCCCACTGCACTGTGATCGGGGTAGACCACCATCCTCCATCCTCAGCAGCTCTTATACCAAACTGCCGTTATGTATCTGCCTGGCCTGTCACAAGGCCCCAGCGGCGGTCATCCTGTTCCGCAAAGATCCACTGTATTTGACCCAGCCAAGAGGCAAAGATAAACTTCCTGCAAGACTTGTCAGGTGCCCACGTCTCTGAAGATCAAATTGCCAAGCTGAAGGAAAACGCACCACTGATGCTTGAGCATATCACGTAAGTGAGCCCCAACTCAACCCCCAGGACCATGCATCCCAAGGTCTGGATTACCAGGTCTGGGGGTCCGGCGGCAGGTAATAAACTGTCTTTTCTAAATGGTCACCACTGTCCACTAAACCCTCCAGCCTGACTGAGGAGCCCCAGGCCCAGGAACTAGACTGTGGGACAGGACAAGCCTCTGTTGCAAAAGGGGCCGAGGGACAGGTTGGAAAGACAAGAGAAATCTCATGTTTATTAGGTGGCTGCCTGTACCAGGCGGCTCACATTATGTTATTCTCACCACCCTCATGTCATCGTGAGATGGGACAAAAACATGGCAAAACCGCATCCCATCCTCAAAGACGAAAGATGTGAACGTCAACACAAGAGGACTTGGGAACTAGACAGGGGCCCTCAGACTAAAAGTGGGGCTCACTGGGATGGACACCTTGACCTCACCTCAGCCAGGACATGCCTCTCCGGGGCACCACGTTGCATCTTCTGAGTCTGCAAGGTGAAGGCAGTGCCGCAGGTTCACCTGCAATGCACGGAACCAGAGGCAGAAGGTCAGCTCACCTGCTGGTGCCAGGTGCCCCGTCAGCAACACAGTACTCTGACATGAACCAGAACGCGAGCTGGGGAGCCGTCAGCCTGCAAACACAGACTCTAAAGATCCACAGGCCTGCAAATTTCTTCTCCAGTAAAAAGCCTTTTCAAAAGAGAACCCACAGACCTGACCTGTGGCTCAGCTGGTTGGGTGTCGCCCCACAAGGCAAAAAAGGCCAGTTTGATTCCTGCTCAGGGCACATGCCTAGGTTGTGGGTTCAATCCCCAACTGGGGTGCATACGAGAGGCAACCAATTGATGTTTCTCTCACATCAATGCTTTTCTTCCTCCCTCCCCTCTCTGTAAAAATAAATAAATCTTAAAAAAACAAAAGAGAACCCCCCAAAGCACAGATTAAAAGTCAGTAGGAGGTAATCAGTCCATGCGCTCTTGTCTCCTCAGTGACTGATGAGAAACTCCCCAACTTTCTGGCAGACTGTGACAGATGAAGTCTTCTATTGATTCAGAATGGATGGACCCCCTCTTTGCCACTACCTTGGGCCCCCCCCTTTTATTTGTCCTTCTCCATTATTTGACATTCCTGGTGGCTCCTGGAGAAGCGATACACATTGTGCTCAAGGAAGAAACAAGGAGCCAGACAACACAAACAAGCAGTTAGGTCACGGCCGTTTGAATAATGGACTGTGGATTACCCTACACTCCCGCAAATTCACACAGCAGAACCCACGACTCACGCGCACGTGCCCTCCCGCACCACCTGAATGCACTCCACTGTGAGGTCCAAATACAAATGTATGGACTGATTTCTGACAAGCAGATCCTCAGCCTAAAAAGACACAGTGAAGCCCACAAGTCTGGGGGCCAGCCCCGCCACCGTATCAAATGGGAGTCAGCAAAGGCCCACGCTTTGGAGGGAACGGCAGGAAGAAAACACTAGTGTGTGAAAGCTCCAGGGTTTGGAAGGGACAGCTGGGCCCTCCAAACACGGGGAAATGCCTTTCAGCAATTCTCTCCCTGCACTACCAATGACCAGGGCACAGGCAGCTCACGATCACTTTCGGATGCAGGAGCAGAAAGGGACAGAGAGCCAGGAAGGGCAGGAGGCTGGTGCCTGGGGAATGGCCTGGGTCAGGGAGAGTGGCCCAGCCCAGCACAGAGCCCCCGCAGCATCTGATATGTCCTGCAGAGACCCCATAAAACCTCGCTGCTATAGAGTCGGACCCTTCCCACATGAAAAAACTGGAAAGGCTGTGGATTGGAAAAGATCAGGATCACGTGGTCATGACACTGCCACGAAAAAAACTGGAACACCTTCTCTGCTATCCCAGCTTTGATTTTCAGACGAAGTAGAGGGTGAGAACAGGTCACAGAGCTACAGAGGTTCAGAGGTGGGACCAAAGTCTCGGGTGTCTAAATCCACGTCTTCCGTCACAGCACACTGCCTACACTCCAGCACCTGGAAGGCAGGGGCCCCAAAGAGCCCTTTACCCAAGGTTTCAGAGGGCCCTGCCCTGTAGGCATGTGAGGGACTGCCCCCGACAGGGAACACAAATGCGAACTCACAGGATGCCACTTTTACCTACCTCCGCCTCACATTTTCATCCAAACCCAGGGGAATATGCATGTGACTGTACAGATGCAAAACAACAAAATTCCAGAAAATGGTCCCAAATCCTTACCTCAGGGCCTAGCGCCCAGCTGATACAGACTGACATGAAGACGGCTGATGTCCCCCATAGCACCTTGGCATCCGCAGACCCTCCTGCAATAGACAAGCCATGAATGGGCACTTGTAGCAGGCCTTGGGGGCAGAGAACACCTGGCACAGTGGCTGGCAGATTAGAGCACCCACAAATGTGGGCTGTTTCTCTGAGTACCTCAACAGCCACACAGCTGTCTCGGGCGCAAGGGCAATGTAACTCTAGGAAGGGGTCTGCAGGTCACTGGGGACCAAGGGTAACATCCATGTTATTCTACATGTCGGCTGTGGTCAATGTGTGGCCTACAGGTCTGTGTAAAAAGGACGCTGAAGCCAGGGTTCAGGAAGTGTGCCATGGCCGACGGGCAGCGACTAGCAAGGACCGGGAGGGGTTCCGGGTGGTGGGAAGGCCCCACGTCTACCATCTAGTCTGGGGACTGCTTATACAGACATCCTCAACCACACGGTGCTTGGCCCAGCTCTATTACTGCTCTAGCCCCTGCCCCTTAATCTAAGGGGAGAGGGAAAACCACCCCTGAGGGACCACGGGCCCTGTCCCTGCCAAGACTAAAGGTAGACCAAAGAAACCTATCTTCCAAGAGAGAAACAGCACTTCCAGGAGGGAAAAAAGGAAATGTGTCGGCCCCAGGCTTTGTTTAAGGGATGTGCTTTCCTGATGTCCCCCCCTGGGACGAGCCCTACCACCTTACCACACCATGGCCTGTCCCACCTCCACGGCCTCTTTCTGTCTTGTTTTGTCCAGGTGCTTCATGTCGGCACTGGGCACAGTGCAAAACAAGACGGAGGCACCGCCCTCGAGAAGATCACCGCATGGGGGTGTGACAGGCAAATCAACAACCTCCAGGTATGATTGGTGCCAAGAGGTAGGGCTGAGGGCATGGAGTGTGTGAGGTGGTGGGGGGAGGGGGACAGAGAAAGCTTCCATGAGGGGAGCCCCAGGAGGAGTGACCAGCCCCAACCATAACCTGTGCGAGGCAGAGCCCTGCCCAGCAAGAGGGCCTCTCAGGGAGCCACATAGCACCAGGTACCAGGAAGTAACACAGACCAGTGGGAAGACATGTCCGAAAGCTCCAGGGTTTGCAAGGGACGGGGTGGACCCTCCAAACACGGGGAAATGCTTTCAGCAACTGCTCTCCCTGCACTATCAATGACCAGGGCACGGGCAGCCCACGATCACTTTCGAATGCAGGGGCAAAAAAAAAAAAAAAACGAGCCAGAATGAGAAGCCCATGTTAACAGCCTGCTATCTGCCCAGGCAGGGGACAGATGCCCAGCCAAGCCCTGAACACTGTCGTCACTCCATGTGGATTCCACCCTCCCGCATCAAGAGGAAGACCAACTTCTGGTACAAATGCCTCAATTTTTCACTCGGCTCACAAGTATGCACTGAGTACCTACTACGTGCCCTGCGCTGTGGGTTCAAAAATAAAGAAAAACAGACAAGGCCTCTGCCCTCCTTGAGCTGCTACAGTCTCCCCACCGGAAGGAAAAGACAGGAGAATGAACAAGCTCACCCAAGGTCACACAGGAGGAGCAGAGTCAGCATACCTTCGATTTCCGTTTATTTCGGTCTTCACAGAATTCTCTTAGTGGAAAAAATTTCAGTTGCCTGGGAGACTGCAAACGGCACGTGGAACAGGTAAGTTTGGGGAAGATGGAATTATGAAGGTGCCTGAAAGATGGCAGAAGGTAGTGGAACAAAACAGTGAATACACGGTTCAGTAGTTACTGGTGAAAATGAAAAACATCTTTTATTTTTACTTAAAAGCTGAACAAACTTTTTGCCCAGCTTTCGTCCAGAGGGTAAAATGGCTGTCCCCTGGGCAAGTACAGCACAAAACTTCACAAACCACTTTTGACATGTTCAACCAGTCCCAGCCCCTTCTCCATACCCTGCACCAATCTTTTTTTTTTTTTTTTGCATTTCAGTGGCATTATTGCCTTTATTAAAATAATAAAGCATAGTATGCTGAAAATATGGCTGATTTTCTTCCATCTTCAATATTAAAACGGCTACACAAAAATTCACCAATTTTGGTAAGCTTTTACAAAATTCAGGCTGATGAGACAACCGTCACAATACAACCTAACAAAATTGTTTCCAGTGAAGTTAAAGACCACTAAGGGCTACCAGAGCCTTAGAGCCATCTTACCGGAAAAAGCGAACGAACTTTTTGGCCCACCAGGCAGTGAAGATCATCAGGGTCCTGCAGGAGAGAAGGTGCGCCGACTGGTGCAGAGCGCCAAGGGCCATCCAAGGGAGTGTTGTCACCTGTCTCCAAGAGCCACAGAGCAGAAAGGCCTAGGCAGGGAAAAGCGCGGGGAAGGAGATTTAGTACGGAGCAGGGGGACAGGAATCCAGACTCCGGGGTCCTGTGAGTGTCCTGGAATTTAAAGCTCAGACAACAGATCTGTAAGTGGACCTCTAAACTTTCCTTTAAACGTTATTGAGAAATGAATTAACAGCTGTAACAACACCGCGAGTGGCTTTGCCTGGATTAAAAGGCAGGAATCAGAGGTGGTGAGGGTCGTGAAAATCAGCGCCCCTCGGGGCCGGGGTCACACACGGCGCCGCCCAACTCCCTGCGGGACCCCGCGCCCACGTGTCGCCGGGCCGGTTTCCAGCCGTCAGCAGGCACAAGGCTTCTTCTCCACGTGGTGGGTGAGGACGGGGTTCCGATGCCCACACCCACCCGCTCCGAAATAGCGTCGGCTGACCTGAGACCCGTTTCTCAAGGTCACGAATCCCGAGAGCTCCACACCCCGCGGGGTGGTGGGGGGGGACCGGCACGGAACTGGAAGCCGGACCTAGGCTCCAGGCTGACCTCTGCGGGCTCTCCGCGCCCCTCCGAGTCTCGTTTCCCGGGACGCAGACCACGCGCCCAGCGCTACCTGCGCTGGACTCACCCGACTGCGGCCACCGACGGCGCGGAACAGCGGCGGAGAGCGAGCTGACACAGCCGGCAGGCGTAGATGTCTGCGGATTTCGGGAGACAGCCTGGGACTACTGCGGACCGCAGCCACGCCACCACTGCACTCCCCCAACTGCTCACCGCGGGCGGAAATACCGTTAGAGCGCGGGGTGCGCCCTAGAGTGGCGCCTCCCTGGGCACCTCTCGCCCACGTGGCTCTGCGCCCCCCCCTAGTGGAGCGGAGTTTAAATCCTGGCTCTGGAGGGTTTGGGACAATTTCCCAAAGCCGTCTGGGGTTTTAGAAATAATGCCCCCACTTGTTTTGCTTTTCTATCTGTTAAGGTGTTCCTTGGTTACTGACTTATCATTAATGTGTAGAAATGATCACTCTTACATGTGAGGAGCATTTCTTTGCAGGAGCTCGGTGTTCACGGTGTTTAGTTTGGACGATAGGAATCTATGTGGTGACCCTTGTACTCAGAGTACGTAGTTTAGTAGCCCGCACAGCTGAACAAATAAGGGAATTCTGTCCATGTATTTACTTGGACATCACCAGTCTCAAATATTGCGCCAATGGCCTGAGTCTGGGATGTAAGGGTGACCTGAGATGTGCCTACAGGAGTGGGCAGGTGCTTTGCTGAACCCCGTCCTAAAATTAAAATGGGATAGAGTATGGGGAGAGTCCTTAAAGTAGAGGAACTTGGTCAGATTCGCATAGTGACAGAGGAGACAGAGGTCCTGCTCTGCCAACATCACACTAGACACAGGGCTGGGAAGGGACTCACAGCCCCCAAATCTCACAAGCACCACACTGCCTGCATCCTGGGCCAGGTGTGCCTGTCAGACCTGGGGCAACCCTGCCACTAACTCGCCCGCATTCTGAAGTGTAAACAGCTCACCTTGAGCCCTGAGGAGGGGACTCCCTCAGTCAGACCCTGGGCACTTGCTGAG
Organism: Macrotus californicus; assembly: GCA_007922815.1. NCBI lineage: Eukaryota > Metazoa > Chordata > Mammalia > Chiroptera > Phyllostomidae > Macrotus > Macrotus californicus. The sequence goes on from VMDR010001250.1 coordinate 105,948, forward strand.
CACGTCCCAGAAATCCAATCCAGACGTATGCAACCGAGGGGGGGAAGTGGGGGTGGGGGGTGTGAGCATGAGAGCACTCCACGTTGTGTTCTGGGAGAAGTTGCCAGGGTTCTAAGACTCTGAGAACGCTGGGAGTCTCTGTGATGGGGAGGGGCCATGGGATGCTGTGGCCGTGAGGACGTTGGACAAAGGGGTCAGGTGTGTACATGTGTGGCCACCCAGCCCTGCTGTCCTCTCCTGCCTCCTGCTCTTGCGCTTACTCTCCCTGTGACCTTGGCTGAGTGACCTAACTTCTCTGCCCAACATTAGTTTTCCTTTTCTGAAAAATGAGCAGAGTCAGAGCTCCCCCCTTGAAGCGTTGCTGTGATAATTGAGTGAAATGATTTAGATCAAGAGCACAACACAGGGCAAATGGACGTGTCACGGTAGTTGCGATACTTCGGTATTTCTGAGAAAGCTGAGGGCTTCTGTCACTGTGAGGACCCTGTGGGATTATTTATGATGCAGAGCGGTGTGCTGTGTTTGAAGAGCCTAAGGTGAGTAGAAATATAATGCCAGCCACATGTGTCATTTTAAAGTTTCTAGGGGCCATGTTAAAGAGGTACAAAAGGTGAAATTAATCTTAATAATATATTTTAGTTAACCCGAGATAACCAAAATATTGTCATTAGAGCATAGAATCAATCTTCTTAACTGATAAATGAGATATTGACTATTTTTTTCATTTTACAAAGTCTTTGGAATCCCAGGCGTGTTTTACACTTACAGCATATTACAATTTGGACTGGTTACATTTCCGGTGCTCTGTAGCCACACGTGGCTGGTGGCTGCTGTGTTTGTGTTCTTCAGAGCAGGTCTAAGGCTGTCAGGATTTCATTAGCCCTTTGGAGCCTGAGGAGAGAAGCAGCAAGCAGGTGGCTGCCAGCATGACCCTCCACTCCACCCTACTTGTGAACCTGGGACATCCTAAGAGGAAGCTCTCCAAAGCCCCTCCTCTTGGGTTGTTATGGAGACTTCATTACAAGGCATGATTGGCTAAATCACTGGCCACTGGTGATTGTTTCAATCTCTAGCCCATTTCTCCTCTCTGAAGTCAGAGGTCCTGAGCTGGGAGGTGGGACTGAAAGTTTCAACTCTCAATCCCTTGGTTGATTCTCTTGGCAACCAGTCCCGATCCTGAGGGGCTTCCAAAAGTCAGCTCATTCGCCTTTGTCACTCTCAATGCTTAAGAAATTCCAAAGGTTTTGGGAGTTGTGAGTAAGGAACCTTGGACGAAGACCACATTTATATGGAAAACATCTTGTGGTCATCCGAATGACCACATATGTATTTCTTATCATCACCATATTGCAACAGGTGGCCAGTGCCTGACCCACTACTTGGACAAAGGTTCTTCATTTCCCTCAGCAGGTATGGAATCTGTGGTAGGAATGTGTGCCTGCCACCCAAAAGCTCCTGCCCATGGGGGGACTTGTGAAGATGAGGGAACCCTAAGAAGAGGGCCTGCTCACATGCCTGGAGACTCAGTCAGAGAGCACCAGCACAGAGGCCTCCGAAGAACCTCCGAAATAGAGGCCAAGGGAGAAAGATGCAGCATCAAACACGAGCCCAACCCAGAGAGAAGCCTTCCCTCCACCTTACTCTTTATTCCATCTGTTTGGATCCTGGAGGTATTGGAAGCAGGAGAGCAAGCAGAAACCTGGTGAAGAGAAACACATCTGAATAAGGTAGGAGAGAAGGCCCCTGCCTCTTCCCAGCAGACGGCAGCCCACTCTATACTTGGTCCACGCTGGTGGAGAGGAGCTCTACCTATAAGTGATCGTTGAAAATGTAATTAATACATTAAACTGGACATTTAAAGTAATTGAATGGAAACTGTATTCCTCATTTTTAGCAATTATAAGACTTACTACCTAAGAATGTCAGAGAAGCTATGAAGCCTGCCTGATATTTTTCTAGGGACAGGGGAAAGATACTTCCACTTAGTCTAAAGAGACTGGCAAAAAAAAAATTATGAATACATATGAGGAAGGATCCTGTTTTCAACATACTGGTCGCATTAACAATGGATTGGGCTGTAGCTCTGAGGCCAACATTCCACCAGTCTAGAGTTTGTGACCTCACAGTGCCTGAGAGAGCCCCTTCCCTTTGGGAAATGGAACAGCTGGCTCGGCAGATTGTTCCAAGGAGTTGATGCTCAGGGTCTAGGCTGGAAGTCAGCAACTGGCCCTGGGGGGCTTGCAGGAGCTCCAGGCCCCATCCCCACACTCAGAATGATCAGCATGCTGGAGACCTTGCTGTACCTGTCCATCCTCCTCCTTGTCTCCTTACTGCTCCTCTGTTACTGCATCTTCCGGAGGCAGTAGGCTCGGGCTCCTACAGGTTGGAACTGAGGCCTGACAGAAGCCTTGACCAGCCCAGCTCCCTGGGGTTGGGACTGGTTCTTCCTGAGCTGCCTCATGGCCTGGGTCTTGGCCTGTTTTGGAGTCTCCAACAGCTCCAAGCCTTCTCTGGATACTCTGACAGACCAGGATGAGAGAGAGGGTCTCTTCACCAGGACCAGCTTCCACCTAGGTCTCAGCACCACCTTCTCCCTGAGTCCCCTAGCTGGGTCCTCTGACCCCCTCAGCCTCTCTAGTTTTGTTTATCATTAATTTTTGTCCTGGGCTAAAGGCCACTGGTTTTGGAGAAGGGATCCATGTGGGCTCAGTAATGGTATAAATGACTCAGGCCTCTGCCATGGGGACAGGCATGAGAGGTGGTGGCCCTCTCCCTTCAAACACTGGTAGAACTGGGCCCCGGGAAATGGAGTCTTAGATAAAGACTGATAACCTCAACAGTGAGATTGGACTTTCCTTCTATCCATGGTAGATGACTCTTGAAAACAACCTTCTTGACTAATGAATGAATCTAGATGGTTAATCAACTGGGCTTCCCTAAACAACTTTAGGACCTTCTTTACTAACTATATCACTGAGATATCTGTGGCTAATCGCTTAAACTTTCTTGGCTTGAGGATTAAGTTTCTTGCCTGAATACTTGGGCCTTCCGGGACAATGATATGTGACTTTGGCTCGTTATCTTTCGCCATGCTAGCTGAGCACATCTGTTCTTCACTCTTAAGGCCTTGGGTTTTCTTAGCCAAGGCCATCAGACATCCCTGGCTATTTTGGGAGGATTTCCAGTGTAAAAATAGAAGACTGCTTCTATGATTTTACCGTTATGTGTGACATTGGCTGATGGTTTATGATGTATGTTCTATTTCTAGAATTCTAAGAATTTTTAGAAGTTATGAATGAATATTGGTTTTTATATAATGATTGTGATAACTAAAATTGATTAAACTAGCTTACTATAAACAACTATTTAAAAACGCTTATGGTACTGCATTTCAATGTGTTATGTTCAAATGTTCCAATCGTGATAAAATACTCATAAAACCTAACCATATTGACCATTTTATAAACATTCAGTTCAGTAGTGTCAAGTATATAATTCACACTGTTGTGCAACCATCACCACCATCCATCTCCAGAATTCTCTTCATCTTGCAAAACTGAAACCCAGTACCCACTAAGCAACTCCCCACTCCCGCCTTCCTGGATGAATGGAGGGAGGGAGCGAGAGGTGCAAGGATGGGGAAGAGGGAGGGCTGCGTGCGTCTTTGGCGGGTCCGATTTTCAGCTCCAACCCACTAGGGGGCACTAAGAGACCACGTGCGCGGTTAGGCCCGCGAGACGCCGCTCTAGGTTGCAGCCCGCGCCCAGACGCGTTTCCGCCGGCGCTGAGCGGTTGGGGGGTGCAGCCTTATCTTGCGTTTCCGCTGGAGTTGTCCAGAGTGGTCGCGCACCTTCTGGCACCGTCCCCTCTGAGCCCGCCGCCACCAGTCCTGACTCCTGTGTGAGTCACTCCTGGGCCACGCTGCGTTGTCTGCTCTCGACAAGAGGGGAAACTGAGGCCCCGAGGGGCGTGGAGAGCCGGCCGGAGGTCAGCTTGGAGCTTAGGCCTGGCTCCCGGTTCCGTGTCCGCTTCCTCCGCCGGGTGTGGACCTCTCCGTGTTTGTGTCCGCGAGAAAGGGGTCTCAGGTCAGCCGCGCGATCGGCCAGCGCTGCTTCACAGCGAGCCGGTGTGGGCGTCCGACCCCCGTCCTCACTCGCCCTGTAGGGAAGCCTTGTCCCCCCTGACAGCTAGAAATAGGTCCAGCGACGCGTGGGCACGAGGTCCCGCAGCGAGTCGTGCGGGGTCTCGTGTGACCCTGGGCTTGGGGAGCGCCAGAGCCCCGATTTTCTCTGCCCCACCACCACCGCCGACTCCTGGCATGAACCCCCAAAGCCTCTCGTCGATTGCCTACGTAGTGTTTTGTCCGTGAACTCACTTTCCCTCAATAACCTTTAAAGGAAAGTTTAAACTTGCATTTAACAGATTGGCTGAGCTTTAAATTCAAGGACACGCCCAGGGCCCCAGAGTCTGGATTCCTGTCCTCCAGCTCCGCACTAAAGCCCCTTCCCCTTGCTTTTCCCTGCCAAGGTCTTGCGACTCTGGCTTTTGGAGACAGATGACAACACTCCCTTGAAGGGCCTTTGGGGCTCTGCACCAGCCAGCGCCCCTTCTCTCCTGCTGACCTTGATCTCACTGCCTGATGCATCATCCACACTGTGTCCAGACAGGGAGGCGGTCTCCTAGGTGAGTGCTGCTGCTCCTGCTTTCCTGCCCCGCCCCCCGCAGAGGGGGTGGTCCTGGAGTTCACGTGGGCCCTGAGAACTGTCTTGCCCGGACCTTGTGCAGAAGGAGGCCTGGTGTTGTATATTGGGCTGAGTTTGGGGTCCTGAAAAGCCCGAGTTCAGATAGGGAACCTGCAAGAGCCTCCGTGGTGGGTTGGGGGCAGAGGCCTTTTTCTGTATTTTACTTTGTTTTTGAACCCCCTTATGCTTAGCGTGTAGTAGGTACTCAGTACATATTTGTGGGGTGAATGCAGGCATTTGTACCAAAAGTTGGGCTTCCTGTGGACCCTCTTGTGAGGGAAGATGCAATCCTTATATGAAGGACTGGTGGCGCTCAGGGTCCTGGGCTTGTCTGGGCGGCTTTCCCCTGCCTGACCAGACAGCAGGCATTAGAATGGGCTGGCTTTGTAAAGCTTCTGTGAGGCTTTAGGAAGAGAAGGCTGAAGCCGGGGCTGCGTCTCAAGGACCCTCGTGCTGGTTGTGTGATGCGGAGTCCAGCCCGCGGTTCCGTGTGTTGTGGATGCGACAAACAAATTCACACGGACTACAGAAGTCCTGTGGAGAAAAAGGGATGACGTGGCATCTCTCTAAGTGAGAGAGGGCCCCCCTCCACCCCTGCCTGGACAGGCTTTTATTGATTTTCTGGGTATATTACATTGAGGATGGTCCTCATTTACTATACACACATTCACCTTTTATAGATGATAAAGGAAAGAATGCTGCTAATTATTTCAAAGAAAAGGATGTTTGCAAATCAAGGGGAAAAGTGGTTGAGCTGCTTACTCTCGGTCCTTGGGAGGTTCAGCACAGATTTTAGGGAGTTACTTTAAAGAGATGCAGTAAACACTTGCTGTCTCAATTCAGGGTGAGGGAGTTTCAGTAAAAAGCAAGCCTCAAAGCAGCCTAGGTACAATGCAGGCCTGGTGCCCTGCAGGAAAATGGATCCATGGGCTCGGTTCCTGTGTGCCGACTCGCTCCCTGTCAGTTTTCCAAATCAGGCGCTGGGCTACGTTCACCATGCCAGGCGGACAGGTTCCCTACAGCTGGGCAGCCACTCATCGAGTCACTTCTCACCCAGGCTTTCCCTCCGGGAAGCCGTCATCACTGCCCCCTTCCTCTCCCCTGTCCGGGTCCTTAGTCATGTGGGGTTCCTGGTGTGATGTGGTCTGGGAACTGGCTTGGTATGAGATGAGGGCACTAGTCATATTTTGTGGAAATTGTTAGTTTTCTTATCTTTTGCTTCTCTTTTCCCTGATCTTGAGGTCAATATCTTTAAAGAATTTTTTTTTCTTTTATTGATTCTAGAGAGAGGGGAATGGAAGGAGAAAGAAAGAGGAACGTCGATGTGAGAGAGAAGCATGAATCAGTTGACTCTTGCACGCACCCCAACTGGGGATCGAACCCACAACCCAGGCATGTGCCCTGACTGGGAATCGAACCCGTGACCTTTTTGTTTGCAGGATGATGCCTGACCGAGCCACACAGGCCACGGCTTGAGGTCAGTATCTTGAGCTTTGCCTCTCTTTCTTTAGCTTTAGTGCCTGACAGGTACCGTGTTTAGCAGGTGTGGAGGTACAACAGGAACAAAGAGAAGGGGAGACGCATCCTTCTAAGGTGGCAGGGCTCAGGGAAGACTGCTTGTGAGCTAGCCAGCCGGGAGGAGGTGAGGGCACTTCCTCTGGGTTCCTTCCTTTTGGAATTGTTATTCCTATCGGCCAGTAGGCCCTTGGCATGAGATGGAGCCCAGCCCAGCAAGGGAGGATTTTCCTCATGGCCTGCAGTTATGGTGGCAGGAAGCAGAGCAGTAATGAAATCAGACAAGGCTGGTAGAGATAGAAACCTGACCTTCCCTTCACTGGCAACCTGAGGTGCTCCTGTCGCATCGCCCTCCCCATCCAGGCCAGGCACTGCCTATCAGGTGTTGCACACTCCCAAACCTGCCCTGGATTCCACATCCTGTTCAAGATCCAGCTTCTGGAGTCTTTACAGTTTCATGAAACATGATTTGGAAGGCCTTCTCTGCCACATCTGCTTTCCCACGGGGAATTGTAAACGTCTTTCCAGTTCGTGAGAAAGAGGTGTGCCTTGTGGGTTAGTGACAGCAGCCCATGCCTGTAAAGCTGCCAGCTCCCGTGCCAGAAGCTCTGCATGTGCTTTATCAGTATCTGTTGTGATCAGGTGACATCTAGGTTGCTCATCCAGGCCTTCTCATTTATTGCAGAGGAGGCAGCTCGATGCAGAGGGGCCCTTGAGAGGTATCCCCATCCTGGCAGGAGCAGCTGGACCACGGCACTACCAAGGTGAGGTCTGTCCTCTGGAGATCGGGGGCTTTGCGTGCCACAAGGTGTAGGCAGGTTTCCTGGGTGTGGTGTAGGCAGAGAAGTAGATGGGGGAGAGATGTGGTGGCTTTGTCCTGACCCCCAGTTTTTACCCTCTCCGGGACCTTTAGGAATGCACCTGGTTCCTCTTTATGTGCTTGGTTCTGAGAGCCCTTAGGGAGCCCTTTATCAAATTTTATGTTGGCAGGAGGATGTCTCCATCAAAAGTAGGAAGGATTTTGAGATACCCACCTGCATCTGGGTCCCCATCTCTTTTCGGCCTCCTCCTAGATTTCTTATCACCATTTCATCCTCCAGAAAGCAGGAATATAAAAGCCATGTTTCTTAGATTCACATAGTCTCTGTCATTTAGAGCCTAAGAACTCCATCACTTTTCATTCAGATGTGTCTCCCCTTTTGCCTCTCCTGCCTGGGAATCTTTGCAGTGTTAGAAGCATTTACTGGGTCCTTGTGCTCAATTGAGCTGACTGTTCCTGGCCTCTGCCTTTGGCCTCCTTTATTGACAAGGCCCCTGTCCTTTTCTGGCCCTGCATTCAGAAGTGATTGCGGACCACCTGTGTCCCGCTCGTTGGCGGTGCAGACAGAGGAAACGTGGAATGGGTTGTGCCATGTTTGGGGGGGTCCACATCCTCGCCTCCCCGTTCTGGAGCTTTCCCACATTCACCCCCCTCAGCACACACCTTGGGCCTCCAGGGCCTCGGGGGCTGTTATGTGTGAGTTAGTGTCATTTTGGGGGCTTTCATGTTCCTGTCCCTGCTGCCGGGAACCAGGCTCTGTGTGTTGCTGAAGTTCCCCTCTGTGCCCAGCGCAGTTGCTGCCCGTCAGCCGTAGCACACCCCCATAAACCTGGCCTTGGCGTCCTTTTAGCCTGTCACTGATTAACTGCACGTTAATCAGCACTGCCTCCCGGGCCGTAGGCCATCCACTGTCTCTTTAGAGTTAACTCCTTTTTATGAGGAAACAGTGTGTCTGTTCAGGAAGTAATGAAAGCCAGCGTGTGTGGAATGCTTACTATCTGGCAGCTTTTGTGAGCAGGGACAAGTCAGGTGCTCCTCTGTGGCTTCTTGCCTATTGCAGATAAGTCCACTGTGTGCAGAGGCATCATGGGAGTTGTCATGTCAGAAACATTCTAGACCCCTGTGTCCTCGAGGTAAGATCTCTGGTCCGTTGTCTGGAGTATTGGTTCCTCGCATCCAGTACCGTCATCAGTCATGTGTGTGTTCCCAGGGCCTTTGAGTGAAGATGTCAGGGAGCAGGCAGAGAGAGGAGATGGAGCTCCCACCTCTCTGTGAGTCCTTAGATCCGCTCACCACCCCAGCCCCAGCCAGGCTAGATCACGGTTGGCCCTTTTCATGCCTTCAGCAGCTGCGGCAGGCTGGTGCCACCACGATCCTCTCTGGGACATCTGCCCTCCCTCCCTGGAGTGGCAGCGGAAGCACGTCAGGGAAAACGGGTGGACTTAGGCATCAGAGACTCCTGTCCCTGGGATTGAATCCCTTTCTGCTTCACTCTCAGTCTGTGACCTATTCAGACCCTTATTTTATCCATTTGAAAAATAAAGCTACAGAGGAGGTGACTCTTGTGGTACTTAAGACCGCATGATTCCCATCATCTCCAAACCTAGTATTTTCCCAGTGTTTTTGTCCGAAGTGACTTCTCTTTGATTCTCCTTGGCAAGGAGGTTCTAGGGGCTGTCACAGTAAAGAATGGTCACTCCTGCGGTCCTGTGCTTGGCCGGGTCATTTTCTGAGACTCAACCCGTTCCACAGGCCACTGGCAGGCACCTGCATTCAAAAGTGATCATGGGCTGCCCGTGCCCTGGTCGTTCTCAATGCAGGGAGAGGAATTGTTGGAAGCAGTTTCCCGTGTTTGGAGGGTCCACACTATCCCTCTCAAATGCTGACGCTTTCACACACTCCTGCTTCTGCAGCCAGTGCCTTCCACTCTCCGACATGGCGGGCCGCCGTGAGAGTCGGTGGCAGGAGACTTTCTAGCTTGGCCTTTCCAAGCGTGGCTTCCTTTGTCAGAGCCAGACTACGTCTGCGTCAAGGTTTAGACACAGGAGGAGTGTTAGCAATGAGGATGAATAATGCATGACGAATAAGTGCAGTATTGGGTGATATATAGTGATAGCCATAACATTTTCAAAGGGAAGCAGCTTTTGGAGGTGGTGGACCTGGGCAGGCCTTTGAAAGAGAGAGGTGGAAGGGCAATAAGAAGGTGCTCAAGGAGAAGGGAGCAACACACAAGGACAGTTTTGAGGCTGGAGTGAGCATAGGCACCTGGGGAGACAGATGTGCAGGCAGATAATGACATTGTGGACGTGTGGCTGCCGGGGCAGTGGCCTTCACTCCCAACACCATGCGGAGGGGCCTCCGCGGGAGGGGTCCCTGAAAACAAGCTCTCCGGCCGCCTCTCTGCCCGTCACCACATCTGCTCTGTTGGTCTGAAAAGACCTGTTTTTCTGACATTGTTCATTTTGACTCTTCTCTGGGAGCATTGAGATTCCTTTTTGAATGGGGGTTGGTGTGAATAAAAACTGGCAGCTCATTTGTGCTGAGTTGGAGGCATTCTCAATGATACCAATTGAAGAAAATGAATAACATTGGAGACCAAACACTTGTTGTGACCTCCTGCTCCGTGGCTTCCTCATCACCATAGGGGCGCTACCCTGGACCTGGAGATTGTAGCAGGAAGCGCCAAGGGGGTGGAGGCACTGACCCTCAAGATGGTGACCTGGGTCACAGCTTCCCTGGAGGGGCCTCCGCATGGTGAGTTCAAGCCAAGGGGCTATGCCGGCCTGGGTTTCTGAGGTGGCAGTTCCAAGGTGCTGGCCTCATTTGACTTTCTCCTTTAGATTAGTTTGGGTGTTGAGCACGGACACTGGAGTGAAGAGTGATGTTGCCACCTGACGCATTGCTGGACCTTCTCACCCCATCACCGAAGGGCTTGACACCGAAGGACTTTCGCTCTGAGGGAGCTGGGCATGGGGGAGCCCTGGGACTCCGGGGCCCTGGGGATAGTGTTCGGCATTTGAGACCTTCCCTGGCTCCGCCCCTCTCCAGTAGGTGCTGCAGAGCGCTGTGGACCAGGACTGCTGGTTTCCTTTCATCTGGGCCAGGCCACCCCGTGTTCCCTGTGTGTCCCTGCCTAGCGCTGATGTGACTTTTTAGAACCAAGGGCTCCTTTTAAAGTTTTCTGTGCTGTGTATCATTGTCCTCTCACCCACCTCAATAAACCGTGAAATGGCCCTGCTGCTTGTTTCTGTTCTTTTTTTCTTACTGTACATCGGTAGCGCCATGTGCCAGCGAGGCTGGGTAGAGAAAGTGGGTCACAGGGGCAGACTTTCCAGTTTCCAGTCTTCAAGACTTTCCACTTAGCACACTCCTAAGGCTTGACCTTGGGACTCGGAGATGGGACATGGAATTCGGGCTGAGTGTTTCCGGGGGGCTCCGGGGTAGGAGAGAAGAAAACTGCTAGTTGTTGGCTGAGGAATGTTTGGGCCAGGGCTCTGGGTAAGAGGATGCCGGTGGGGTGGACAAAGAGATAGAGTCGGGCCGAGGAATACCAGAGCACCTTGAGCTCTGAGGATGAAAGAACACTGGGTGGCTTTAGGGGGATGGCTTTGAGCGGGGGTGGGAGTGGGGTGTAAGAACAGCTGCTCTTGGCAGAACTCGGGGTATGGTAAGCAAAGGCCAGATGTTGAGTTATGGTTACTGGTTACCGTTACCATGAGGTAGATTTGGTAACAGTAATGGCAGACATGTGCTAAATGGCATGCACTTCACCACTCTGTGGAGACGTGTTACTCTGTCCTCATTTTTCAGGTATGACCCACTCAGAGAACCTCTCCCAAAGGCTAGGGAGGGAAGGGCGGAGTTGGCTGTCCATTCCAACCATTGAAATTGAAATCACCTTGACTGGGCTGAGGTGGAAACCAGGTGGTCAGGCCTGCCTTTGTGAATTTAGCACTTTGAGGGCCTGAGGCGTTCTTAGAGGCTGGAGGGTCTACTTTTCCCACCAGTTCTGCAGAGGTCCTTAGCCTGCCTTACCCTTCTCCTTCCTTCCTACCCAGACCATTTGCTCTGCAAGATCCCCGCGTGCTCCCAGCTCCTCTCTGCATTAGTGTCATCTGACCATGGCCCTAGTCCTCCAGGGAAAAAGGACCGCTTTCCCCCAGCGCGGCCAGACTTCCTTTTCAGTGAAGTTTCACTGCTGGTTGTTGTCGGGCATCTGTCGACCTGTTTCTTTAACACTGACCGCCCCCTCACTTCGAAGCAGCTTCTGGTCAGCCTTCAGCAGCAGTGTCTGCACCCCACTCCCCTCCCCTTTATTCTGTGCATTCTCTTGGGGTTTTCTTCACCCTCTACCTCAGTCCTGTAGCTCTCCCCTGCCCTCTGCCACCCTCGGCCCCAGCACAGACCCCATTCTCCACAGAAGACGTGCGGGGCTCTCCAGCTGCCTGTCATCTGCCTGTGCACCTTCCTCTCACTCACGCCTCCCCACAAGCCCCGTGGGCCCAGCCACTCTACTGCTTCAGGTTCCTGGACAGGCTTTGCTTTTCCTGGCCCGTTTGCCTGCAATGCACCCTCCATTTCAGACGCTCTCCTGACGCAGCTTGTGTCCCTTCCTTCAGGAATCTTCTCTGGCTCAACCTCCACCCAGACCGGATTCCCTGCCCCTCCTTCCATTCATACCAAGTCTCAATTACAGCAGGCACGATTCTAGGAACTGGTAAACAGAAGAACAGAAAAGAACAAATGCCTGCCTTTATGGTGCTTACGTTTGAGAGACAGACATACCGTGAAGTACTAAAATATGTAATATGTCAGAAAGAGCTAAAAAATATATATATAATGAAGCAGGGAAACGAGACAGGAAGTCTGGGGGCCAGCAGGAGGAGCATTTTAAGCTTAATAGAACAAGAAGGCCTCACCTGGGAGATGGGATCTGAGTGAAGTGAGGGACTCTCACCTCAGCGTTCATGGCAGCCTGTGTGGCCTAATCACACCATGGAGCTGGGAAGGTAGGAAGCTTTCCTCTGGGACACCAGGCCCAGGGAACTGAGAGGTGGTGGCAAAGGGGGAGCTCAAGAGGCCTCAGGCCACCACGGTGCTGCACCTGATTATGAACATCTGCCATGTGGTGAGGATGGCAGCCTGTCAAGGTGGGATTCTGTAGTCAGACCAGGCTGTGCACATCTTGAGGTCAGGTTCCATACTTGTCAGCTCTACTGCCTCCTCACTCTCCCTCCCCTCCCCAGCCACGGCTCAGTGGGCTGGAGAAGCCCACTTACCAAGGGCAGGCCTAACCCATCACCTTGGTCTAGGGCAGGAGCAGTGATAACCAAGCCAAGCAGATTTTCCTCGTGGGGTGTTCTGAGTATGTCAGGAGCCTGAGTAATAGGTTGCAGGAATAGACACAGAAAAAGACAGGAACTGAGTCCCTTTAGCATCCGAGTCCAGAAGTGCAGAGCATTGAGCTCCTGTTGCAGGTAAGAGAACCATTTTTAGAACTCTTAGAGGGGAGGATGATATTCCAGTTTCCAAACCACATTAGTGCTCCACAAGCTCTGGAAATGAGCAGCACTTGGACTTGCAGCGAGGGCTGGGGGGTCAGTTTTCCTTGAATTTTTATAAGGCGTGGCCACATGACAAAAATTCCTGTATTCCTTTTCTTCTAAGAGACCTTACATTCACTACTGTTGTGCCATTCCTAGAGGGAGCTAAATGAGTCTGCTCACAACAGCCTAAAGGATGTTACCAGCATAGTTACTTACATAAGCAAGGAACTCAATCAGCCTTTAAGGATGACGAATGAAGCTGGTGGTGGCCTTGACAGTGTATACCAGGAATAGCTTACCAAGGCCTCTCTGTCCCCATGACTGCATCTGCTGTGTCACCGGGAGCCTAACTCCGCCAGCACTGGGGAACAGCCTAGTGAAATCACTGAGCCTGTAGAATTGTGATGATGTCCCTTAACTGTTATGGGGCCTGGAGCATGTTCTTTTGCCTCTTTGAACCTCAATTTCTGGCTCTGCAATTTAACCATTAGAATAGCAGCTACCCAAAATAGCAAGGATTGAATAAAACTGCACATGAAGCCCTGACTGGTATGGCTCAGTGTGTTGGGCGTATGAACTGTGAACCAAGAAGTCGCTTGATTCCCGTTGGGCCACATGCCTGGGTTGCGGGGCAGTTCCCCAGTTGGGGGTGTTTGAGAGGCAACTGATCGATGTTTCTCTTGCACATCAATATTCCTCTCCCTGTCTTCTGCTCTTCCTTCTCTTCTCTAAAACTAAAGAAAGAGAAAAAATCTTTTTTTAAAAAGTACATGTTAAATGCACAACATACTATCTGCCTCATACCGAGTATTCGATAAATGTCAGCTATTTTTATTTGATGAACATGTCCAGCCAGTTGATAGTTAAAATGAACAAATATAAAATGTCATTATGACAGACATCTGTGAACCTGACACCATGAATATTTTTTCTTTGCTAATTTGCAGACATCCCATTGGGGTGGTGTTAAGCATCACTACCATTGATCGAACGTCTATTAAATGCCATGCCCTGTACATGTAATTACTTCATTTAATCTTCATAATAACCCAGTGAGATAGATTTAATTACCCTCCATTTTATAAATGAGGAAACCAAGGCTCAGAGAAATGAAGGGACCTGTCTTTTTTCTAACGAGTGGCTCAGCTGGTTTTCCATTTCCGGCTGTATTAAGTAGTGAGAAATGTTGCAGGCTGGTTTCATAAATAGCATGAGCATACCAGACTGTCAGATGCTTGTTTGTACTAGAAAACTGGAAATTAGGATATTTTACTATTCCCTCCATCTGCTTCAAATTATTGCCTGTAATCCAGTCTTCCTAAAATATTCCCTATCTAAATCAACAGTCTTAAGAATTGAACCTGTGAACCCGACATGTACAGAGACAATAGGCCTGTTTGAGCTGACACTAAAATATCAAGTATCCCTTCATTATTGTTGTACCTAAAGCAGGAGTCATCCTAGGTCTTCTGAGCTTGAGGAATGCTTCGTAGGGTTTTACTGAGGTGGCCCAAGAGCCAGGATTAAGGCCACCTATTGGAAAATTGGTGCCTGGTACCAGAAGCCTTGGTGAAGCAGGTGGGAGTTACAGAGCAGAATCAAGCCAGAAGAACAGAGCTGGAAGAATGGAGATTCATCTGTCCATCCAAAAAATATTTGTTAGACACTGTGCTGGCAAGCACATAGATCATAATTTCTATTAGTTCACATCAGAGTTAGTAAGGATCAGTCTCCAGGTGCTGGGCCTTGCTCTAAGCTAGGCCTATAGCTCTGAACAAAGAGGAGTGGCCTCAGTCTAACTGTGCGATAGAAACATCATGCAACCTACATCCGCAGTTTAAAATTTTCCTAGTAGCCACATGAAAGAAAGAAAAAGCAGATGAATATATTTTAGTAATATAATTAATCTGCTACATCAGAACATTTGTCATTTCATCATATAGTCAATATAAAAATTTTTAGGGAGATATCTTACTTTTTTCCCTCCAAACGAAGTCTCTGACATCTGGTGTACATTTTATACTTGTAGCACATCTCGGTTTAGACTGTGTTTCACATTCTCAGTAGCCAGCATGTGGCTGGTGATGTCAGAGATCTAAACAATGTCCAGCAAACCAGAGGGTTGCGGGTTTGATTCCCAGTCAGGGCACATGTCTCAGTCTCTGGCTGGGGCACCTACAAGAGACAGCCAATCAATGTTTCAATGTCTCTTTCTTCCTCCCTTCCTCTCTCTCTAAGATCAATAAGCTTGTACTCGGGGGTAGGATAAAAAAAGAAAAAAGGATGGAGGGTGTGAGCTCAGGGGAGTTCAAGGGCACTACAGCAGGAGGAAGAGGACACCAACCAAGGCCGTCCTAGTGTGTGTAAGGCCTTGGATAAATGTTTTTAGCATGGTCCCTGTCTGTATAAACAAGTTGCTTAAAGACATGTTACAAAATTTATGAGTCCATGTGGAGTACAGTGATTTATTGATGAAGATTTAGAATGATGGCTACAGAAGAGATACTGGGGACTTTTATTTACTGTCCTATCATTGCACATGAAAAATCTTGGTGGTACCGAGGTGCCACCTCCTGTTCAAGTCCAGAAACCATCTCTTCATTTTTTTATTGTAAAATGTACTGTTCTTGTTTAATTTCATATTTCCCACTGCAAAAATGTATGCTGTTTGGAAACTGTCAACATTGAATTAATATAGGTCTTAACTTTGTAGTTCTCTAATTCATTTATTTAACGCCGGGTATATTATTACTGGTGATGCTGCATCATCCATGGGTGGTAGGCCTTGTATACTGGCTTCCAGTGACTCAAAGATTTTCACTGTGCCTCACTGATGAGAACTATAAATACAAGTCTTACCTAGAATAGGCAGGGAAATGTGAATGATCATTTATTTTCTGGTTGTATTAAATTTACCTTTTCAAATATGGTTTCATAAATGTAGACCAACACATCTTCCACTCATACTTGAACTCTTTAGGTCATACTCACTGCATTTCTAAAATGGGATTGCTTTCAACATTGGCCACCCTCCTACTTTCCACACAGCACGAGCAGTGGGAAGCACAGGAAAGGGGTGTATGAACAGTGAGAAAGAATAGTCCTATTCATACAAGATATATCCATCCCTTGCTCTCTATGGCTTAAGAGGAATGAGAACACCATGTTATCACATTGATTGGAGATGAGAACATCAATGGGAAGAGGACATTGGTGTTTCAGAGTAACATCTCAGAAGTCCTTGGAGAAGACAGGGATGGCCACTCCTACCAATGGGGGTGAGGTGACCACCCTTGGGGGCCAGCTGGGGAAGGGAGTAGAGAGTACATAGAATAGAGGATGTCTGTGGCCCTGTCACACACCACCCTGGCCAGAGTGGCACCGTGCAGCTCAAGTCCAAGTGTCTGCAGTGAGCTATTGGTAGCTCAGAATCTTAAACTCACCCTGGTTTCACTGTGAATGAGTGAATTGCTTTCTATCCTCTAGTTCAGAAAGGCAAGAAATAAGTGGTTGGAATAGATACTCAGTGAGCTTCTTAAGATATTTGTGACATAGTATTTAATTGAAATGCATTGCTTTGATCCACAAAGTATTCTGGATACAGTCCTGCGCCTGTCCTGGAACATACTTCTCGTTCTTCCCTCCTCAAGCCACTTTCCTATTGGTGGTGGTGTATGGTGCAAAATCTTGAGAAAACACATGAGAACAAGGGAGTTATTTGACTTCTCTTCTATCCTTTTTAGTATACCAGTTCCCTTGTCACTCCTTCCTCTAATTGAAGGTAAGGAGGAGGAGTCAGTATCTTCTTTGCTACCTTCTGCCCTTTTCTTCACTACTCAACACCCTGGTCCCTTCTTCCCTGAATATCAAAGACAGTCTCAAGGCCGGGTCCTCCCTCCTCTTCTCTCCTCCTCTCTTAGCCCTGGTTTCCTCTCTACTTGCAAACGCTGGCGCTGTACTTCTCCAATGGTATTTATCATTTCCCTCGTTGAAGTTGAAACCAGATTATTGAAAGTGGCACTGTTCACAAAATGTGTGCTGCATAGTTAGGTGCTCAAACTGGTATCTCCTGCTATTATTATTACTATTAATAATGTCTTATCGCGTATATCAGACTCAGCTCCTTAATGAGAGGCTCTGAATTCGATGTCTCTGATTCATCTTTGTAACTCATAATTAATGCTATACCGGTGGGTAAAGGGCAACATTTCAAAGGAAGAGTGCTGCAATGGGTTGTGAGAAATTTCAGAACCTGGGTGGGAGCCCTAATCTTGCAGAGAAGACCCAAATTCCGTCCGCACCTAAAACAGGCAGAGTCCGGATTGAGTCACAGGGACGCAGGTGGAGCGCCAGCCAACATGTATTGCGATGAAGTATGTGCATCCGTCATTTTACTCCTCCCGCTCCGCTTGATCCGGAAAGGGAGGAGGGAATGTACCCCGCGCGGCGATCTGGGATAGCTGCGCCAGCGCAGCTTCCGGCTCCGTGTCTCGGGAATTATTTGACGCCGCCGCTTCGGACTCGCGCAAGTCTCTGATCAGACGCGCGGCGCACGCGCAGTGGCCCACTCGGCTCGGGGAGTTATTTGACGCTGCCGCCCCTAGCAGTCGGAAGTTGACTGAGCAGAGCTCAGCCGGCCGGCCCGACCGGCCTTCGTCGTCCCCAGGCGCCCTCGGAGAGTCGCTGACCGGTGGACGAACCGCCCGCCTGAGGACAGTAGGCTGGGGCAGCGAGGACGCCGGCCCTATGCCGCAGGTGGCGTGAGGCGGAAGGCCGAGTGCGGCCGGCGGAGGCGGCACCCGCCCCAGCAATGCGGGCCCCGCCCGTCGCCTCAGGTAACCGGGCAGCCCTCCCCGTCGCTGCTGGACCCTCCCCTCCCCTCCCCTCCGGGCGGTCCCGAGTCGGCTGAGCCTGCTTCTCGGCCCCCGGTGCTCCCAGAGCCCGGCCTTCGGAAGCACATCTCCGCATTTTTTTTCTGGGGGCCCACGGGGTCCCGGAAAACTTGACCCTGGAGTCGGCCGCATCAGACGGGTCTGTTCAAACCTGGTCTAGTCCTTGGGAGCTGCCCGGGGCTGGCGAAGCGCTCTCCCGGCAACGGGGGCGGGGGTGGGGGGCGGGTCTGGAGCGGTGAGACCGCTCCGGAGAATTTGGTCCTGGAGAAAGGTTGGCTGAGTTGCTTCCTCCCTGCGGGGACGATGCTGCCAATTGCACAGTGACACTCGGATGGGGAAGAGTTAATACTGAGAATCAACAGCGAACCCTTGTTAAGCGCTTACTGTGTGCCAGGCCATTGCGTTCAGCACATCTAACTTAACAACCTTGTAAGATAGGATTGTGATCCTCTTTTTACTGAGGAGGCAACTGAGGCCCTGAATGGTTAGGTGACTTACTTGCCCAAGGTCACTTGGTTGGTAATTTGAACCCAAGCTGTCTGACTCCAGGTTCAAGTTTTTTAAATTAGGTCAGAGTCTCTCCAACTTTGCTGCAGTTTAAAATCACCCCGGGGGAGCTTTTAAAGATTCCTGATGCCCAGGTAGCACACCCAGAGCAATTAAATCAGAATTTGGGGGATGGTGGTGGTGAAGCCAGACCAGTATTTTTTTTTTTAAGATTTCCATATGATTTCAATGTGCAGCAAAGTTTGAGAGCCTCTAGGTAATTCCACATTTCAAAAGACGTTTCAGTGTTTCTTTAAGTGTGTAGGAGAATCATCTGGGAATTTGTTAAAAATGCGGTTCCACAGGCAGAGAGAGGTCTTTTCAATGGGCCCACTGACCACTAACCACTTCTTGTTTAAACTGTTGGGGATGGGAAGTAACTCTCTGCAGGATTTCTGAGTTAGGACCTTTTGAAGCATACACATGGCATGCAGGCTGTTAGTTTGCAATTTTCCTGAATCTA
Source organism: Macrotus californicus (assembly GCA_007922815.1). Classification (NCBI taxonomy): domain Eukaryota; kingdom Metazoa; phylum Chordata; class Mammalia; order Chiroptera; family Phyllostomidae; genus Macrotus; species Macrotus californicus. Next base: position 124,472 of record VMDR010001250.1, read on the forward strand.
CTAGGTACTCCTAGGTAGATGTCTTGACTCTTTGCATATGCTGTTCCTCTGCCGGGACTCTCCTCCACACTCCCTCCCCACCCCCCCAAATGCACACCCTCCACCCTCGCTCACAGGAGCAGCATCCTTTTCTTCCCGTGTGGGCCGCATAATTCCCAGCATTCAAGATGCCTCTTAGTCTGTGACCCCAACACCTTGGATCTTACCTGTCTGCTCCTTAGTGTAGTGGGATGTACCAGTTATTTTTCAGTGTTGTGTTTCTGTCTCTTCTACTAGATTAGGAGCAGCCCGAACCATGTGTTCTCCATCTCTGTATTCCTCCCTGTGCTTTGACACACAGACTCACAAAGGTTTTCCTGAGTGGGATGTTTGAGGACCTTTGTATCCTAGACTTCATGCTACAAATAAATTCTTCTCTGTTTCCGTTTTTGCAAAAGGTATGTGATAGTTCTTAACCTAGAGTTTTACTCTATTTGCTTGGAAATACCCTAGTTAGGTTCATTGATTTATCCACATAGCAATTGAATAAACACATTGAGTTGTTAACCACTGGCAAGGCACTGTGGGACCAGCTCTGCAGTCAACATTGGTTGATTTTTAATATCTGACTTTATCACAGTCAGATGCAATCAGTTCTTGAGTTAGGAAACCTTTTTGTTGCCCTTAGGCTCTGCGTATATCCCCATCTCATTGTCCAAAATAGTGTTTAGTTGTCATCCATTAAATGTTATTGCCTTGTTGGTACTTGGAAAATTCTCGTAGACAGCATTGCTATTGGGAATAGTTCATTCTCTTCACCAGGAGAGATGACATAAGAAGTACCTAATAAGACTAAAACCTTGATGTCTTGATGTCTGAGAAATTGACAAATTTAGTATGTCTTTAGTGCATAATGCTTTAAGTGCTATTGCCCAACATATTTATAACTTTTAAACGAAGACAGGGCAATAATTCAGATTGTATTTGTTCTTGGCTGATCTTAAAACCATGTAATTTTTATAAAAATCAGTGCATATGTGTACGAAGGTAATTATGAAGTGGTTTTTAGACAATAAAGATATTTTTATAGCAGTTAAATATGGTGAAGTATGTGGCAAAATAAAAAAAAAACACGTTTCCAATATTGACGTTCTTTGCAGCATAAGGATTGTATAGAGGAATTTTCTTGGTTCAGTTTTGTACTATTTCTTCTCTATTTTTAGGCTAAGGCTAATGTAGAAACTGATGGGACAATTCATGTTAAATTCAGATACTCAAGAAACCTGCCCTTGTTTCTCTGATCAGATGTGGACAGTATCCAGCTCTGGCCTAAGCACATGGAAGAAATTTAATCTTTAAGCCTGAGGTTTAGGTCTTTAGTTGATCTTCAAAGTAAAGGTGAAAATTCCACATGCTCAGTTGAAGACCGAAGTAACTCTAATCCCAATAGCCTGAGACCTAGAAATGGATTCTGTTTAATTTGAGATTCCTATCAGTGTTAGCAGGTGTGTTCCCTGGCATTTGTAAAAACCTTTCAGGTAGAACACGTGATTTCCTTTGGTGCAAGATGATTAAAGTTATAAAATTAAGGTACACAGAGCTTAATTCTAAGTTTTTATAGGTGAAGAAAGTAGGTAACTTGCCCAAGACTTACCATGGTTGGCTTCTAGCACATCTAGGACTAGAAAGCAGGCCGTCTTTTCTGGATGTAGTATTTCCTTCCACACCCATTCCTCCCACGTGAGAGGATGTCTTTGTTGTTGTTTCACGTAGTGTTGGGGATGGGGGAAGTGTACCCAGTAGTCTGCTGTGTTTGAGATATCCCATTAGATGTAAAGTGAGTGCTGGATGTGTGCCCCACGTGCTTTGCTATGTAAACTGGGACAACAAGGTACTGAAGACTCAGCTTCTGTTCAAGGAGTCTATAGTCAAAGTTGTAGTGGAAGTTAGAGTATAGGGTCTGCCAGCTTTGTCAGAGAGAGCTTTCTGCAGTGACAAACTGTTCTGTATTTGTGCTGTCCCACACGGTGAGTGTTGCGACTGCTGAGCACTTGAAATGTGACTAGTATAACAAAGGAACTGAATTTCTAATTTAATTTAAATGTAAGTAGTTAAATGCAGATATGGCCATTGTATTGGTCAGAGCAGGTCCGAGGCATAAAAGATGAGAAGTGCGTTGGTGCTGTTGGAGGGAAGGCAGGGTTATTCATAATTTTTTTTGGATAGACTAGCAAAAACAACCTGTTCCTACAATAGGGAGGAATGTAGGCAGAAAGATGTGTCTGTCTTTCTTGTAATTCAAGTGTTTGATAGGTTCCCTAACAGTTAAAATCTGGTATATAGGTGAATAAATTCCTATTTAGCCAAACTGGATTGATATTTGCCTTTAGGGTCAATAGGACTGCAGCAGAAGTATGAACTATGGTCCTTTTCCCTTTGTTTGTCTTAGTTATATGGATGACCTTGAGTGTACTGTGTGCCCTAAAATCCAGTAAGGTTCGTTTATTTACTCAGTGTTTTGGCTCTCTGTGCTGTTTTCCTAAGAGAAATGAGGCGTGCCTGATAACATGTACCTTGTATTTTTACATCTCAGTGTATGTTGTCTCACATTGTTTCATTTGATCTTTCTCCCAAGTCACTTTAGCTAGCTAGGTGCTGCAGGTATTCTCCCTGTTTTACAGATGAGAAAACTGTGACAAAGAAATAGCAAGTGACTTGTCCAGGGTCATATGGTGAAGTACGGAGTCAGAAAAAAGAAAAGAGCATTGAACTTTGAGGCACGTTTCTTGTTACAGCTCTACTGTTACTTGATGTGACCTGAGCCAGCAGTAACCTTACTTTGTTTCCTCTCCTAGGCATGGTGACATCTGTCTTACTTAGCTTTCTAGTCTTGTTACTGGAATAAAATGAAGTAAACATGGGAAGACTCTTTAAAAATGATCAGTTATATGAAGCCACCTTGTTATTAAGCAAGACCTTCAGTAGTTTTTCTGTTGTATGTTGCTGCCTGGATACCTCATCACGTCGGTTACCAGGCTGGATACTGCACCGTGGTGTCAGCATTTCTCTTGTCTTCCTCGCTCTGCGGCCTTTTCTTGGGCAGCCATTAATGTCCTGTTTATGTTCACAGGACACAGTGGTACCTACATCCTAGGACAATACCTGGCATGTAGCAGGTGTTTAGTAAATGTTTGTTTAATGAGATCCTTGATGTCTAGATTTGCTTTACAAAGTTTTAAAAAATACTGTTCTCTGTAATTAGACTCGAAGCTCCTTGGGAACAGGGATATTTAGCCATTGTTTTATTCTCTGTGCCTGGTGTATAGAAGGCATGTAGTAAATATTGGTGAATCAGTTGATGTAATTAATGTCAGGCTGTGGTCTTAGTGTATCTGCCACTGTATTCATCATTTTGGTAATTTGTCAGTTAGGCCACACCTTCATGTTACTCTGGCAGTACCGACAAGCTATACGCTGTTACCCAGCACACATCAACTGATAGTAGGCATCTCCAGAGAGAGTCCTAGAAAGTGGGTGCATTTCGAGTTGGGAAGGAAATGAAGTGACCTGCAAGCGAGCACTGTCATCTTCCCTGTCCTCCCATCACATTAACTTCTGGAGCACTGACGGCAGGGACTTCTCTGCTAGCAGCTCCAGTTGTTAAATGACAGCCTGCCTTGGGGAGGAGATTCATAGGGCCCTTAACACAGAGCCCTCCATCATCCGACGTCAGTCATGCCTTCATATCTCACTGCAGGGTCCAACCCTCCTCATCCTTGTCCCCATCCTTCCTGCCCTCCCCTCCTCAGTGTATTAGCCACGCTGGAGTTTGTTTTCTGCATGTCCATCAGCCTGTCTTGGACACTTTTATCAAATTTCTGTAACAGGAATTCAGTTCCTGTTATATCATTTCCATGATAAAGTTAAACATTCTCTGCTCCTACTTTTTAATAAATTAATTACCAGTCTATTATCCATAGTCTTTCAAAATTGGTCCCTGTTTAACTGTGAAATCTTACCACCTTCTACATACAGCTTTCTTTTTTGCCACTCTGGCTTTTAGTTTCTGGTGCTGTTTTTTGCTACTTGAAGCAGGAATCCTTCCTCTTACATATTTTTCTTTTTTCTTCTACCTGTCTCTTACTCTTCCTCTCTTTTGTAAACTATTTTATTTATTTATTTTCTGAGAGAGGGGAAGAGGGAGAAGCACATTGATCTCTGAGAGAAATATCGATCAATTACCTCTCACACACCCTCAGCTGGGGACCTGGCGCACAATCCAGGCGTGTGCCCTGACTGGGAATAGAACGAGCAACCTTTTGGTTTGTAGGCCGATGTTCAGTCAATCCACTGAGCCACACCAGCCAGGGCTTACTCTTGTTCTTATCCACTAAGTGTTCTTATCTCTGTTAAAAATTGTATTCTTTCAGCACCCAATTCATATGCCCCATAAGTGGTAGTCTTCCCTGATCTCTCTTGTTTTCCACCTCAGCCCTTCTGTCATCCAAAAGTAATCTTTTGTCCTCTGAATTTCCATAATATCTTCCCTAAAACTTTTTTTGAAAATGGCATTAAGTACTTCAACTTTCTAACTTATATTATAGTTATTTGTGTGTGTTTTATCTCCTTAATTAAACTATAAACTCATTTGAAACAGGAACCAAGTCCTATATTAATCTGTCTCCTTCTTGGTCTTAACAACTGCATTGTATATAGTAGATGATTAGTAACTATTTATTGAATCAACTTTGTGGTTACTACCAGTGTTTGGGTGTTTATATGTGTAGTCAGGATGCTGATATGTGTACTCATCAATTCTGTGGCATGATGATCTATAAATTAAAACTTACTTTATTGAAACAGTACCAGTGCTGCCACTTAGAACTACTTGCATTTCTCTGTGATCCTTCTACTTGTTAGTCATGTGTATATCTAGTTTTAATTATGATACATGTTTTTATCCCTCCATGGAATAGTTGTTTATTGATAGCTTACTACGGACTAGGACATGTTCCAAACATCTTATTGCATACATTGATTTTCTAATCACTACAACAACACGGAAGTAGACTATTATCCTACTATTATTCCCATTTTACAGATGAGGATGCTCAGACACAGAGTTAGAATAGTGTTTGCAAGGTTTTCCAGCTTGCAGGTGGTGAAGCTGGGATTTGAATCTAAGAAGTCTAGTTCCAGAACCCTAGCTCTTAACCAGTCCTTCTACATATTTTCATGCTTCTCGTGTCTGTGTTTAATGGCTACGTTATAGTATATATAGTTTTTATGCTCTCATTACGGTTATCTCGTTTTTTATATCCTCATCTGAGAACATTTTCTTTCATTGCTTTCAAGGGTAGGGGTGGGAGGGAGAGAAAGAGAGAAACATCAGTGTGAGGAAGATGGATTGTTTTCCTCTCATATGTGCCCTGACCAGGGACCAAACCGGCAACTTAGTCATGTGCCCTGATTGGTAATTGAACCTGTGACCTTTTGGTTTACAGGAGGATGCTCCAGTCAACTGAGCCGCACCAACTAGGGCTATAAGTTTCTTGAAAGCATTTACTTCATTTTCTTACATTTAATCATTAATATACTTAAAGAATTAAATTTTCTTATATTTAAAAACTTTCAAAAGCTTGTAAGAAGTTTAAAAGCTGTTAAGTTTATTTTGATTGTTTTTTTTCCTGGTGTTTTTGGTACTTTTGTCTTAATTCAGAACTGGGAAGGGTGATGATGGTTGTTTCTTAAAAGATAGATTCTCAGCCCCCAACCCAGATCTACAGAATTGAGGTTTCTAGGGCAAGGGGCTTGGAATATGCATTTTTTAAAGATTTTATTTATTTATTTTTAGAGAGGGGAAAGGAGGGAGAAAGAGGGAGAGAAACATCAGTGTGTGGTTTTGCCTCTCACACACTTCCTACTGGGGACCTGGCCCGCAACCCAGGCACATGCCTTGACTGGGAATCAGACCAGGGACCCTTTGGTTCGCAGGCCAGCACTCAACCCACCGAGCCACACCTGCCAGGGCCGGAATATGCGTTTTATACCAAAGCCCCCTACATGGAATTTGAGAACTAGCTTGTCTTTTATTTTTTTCCTTAAAACATTTTTTTTCTTCCAGTAATCTGTTATCTGGAATTGATGCTGAATATTCCTTAAATATTTGGAAACCATTAACTCAATTTTTTTTACTAATAATTAGCTTAAAGCAAATGGACATTTTTTTGTTTTTTGTTTGTATACGGCATACAAAATTTTGGACATACTTTAGTGGAATAAAGGGAACACCTTCTAACATATTCCTTTTTGCTGTGGGTAAACCTTGACATTTTGAAACATTTATTCAGTATCTACTGTGCGCGGGGACTACTCAGAGATTCAGGAAGTGAGGGTTCCACTCAAGAGAGGATGACGCACTTGTGGTGAAGATGTCTTTACATGTCTAATGAATAAGCTAATGTGACGTTTGATGTTGACAGTCTCTTATTGGCACTCAGGGCTTGGGAGGAGTCAAGAAAAGTTTTACCAAAGAGAGGACATCTGAGCCGGATCTTAAAGAATGAGTACTGTCCTGGCTGGTGTGGCTCAGTTGGTTGGAGCATCGTCCTGTAACCGAAAGGTTGCGGGTTTGAATTCCTGTCAGGATGCATATCTGGGTTGTGGGTTCAATCTCCGGTCCGGGTGCATAAGGGAGGCCCACAATCAACGCTTCTCTCTCGCACTGATGTTTCTCTCTGCCTTTCTCGCTCTAAAAAGTGGTGAAAAAATGTCCTCGGGTGAGGATTAAAAAAAAAAAGTACTTCCTAATGTGGATCAGGGTGAGGAATGGCAGCTCACTCGGTGAGAGTACTGTGAGCTGTAATACAGAGTCTGAAAAAGCTGGTTAGGTTTAAGGAATGACCAGTAATTGTGGCTGCAGCTTGTCAGTGTGTGGGGGGGGCGGGGGTGTAGGACAATGGGGTGGAAGGAAGCGATAGTAGAAGGTGAGCTGGGAAGGTGGGCTAAGCAATTTCAATTAGAATTCTAGGAAGGATTTTAAAAATTGGGTAAAATAATCTTAAATTTTATATGGAAGAATAAGTGACTGAGAATAGCCAATAAAGTTTTAAAAAAGAATAGTGAAGGTAGAGGGGGCTTAATTTACAGATATTAAAAAATTTCATCAAGCCACTGAATTTATATGTTGGCATTAGCATAGGAATATTCAAATGGTTGAACAGAACAGATTCCCATATAAATGAGAATTTAATATGACCCAACTGGTATTTCAGTTTATTGAGAAAGGATGTAGTTTTAATAGATGATGCTGGCACAACTGTCTGGAAAAAAATTAAATGGGGCCTTTTTTACACCTGTTATAGAAGCAAATTTTTTGGGGGTGCATGCTGGCAAGAGAGTGGGGTCGGGGGGTGATTATGGCGTCTGTGTCTTGGTCTGGTGTCGTTGCTGTTAGTCTGTGTGTGAGTCCGTGTATGACCGTCAGACGTGACTGTTTACGTGGTAAGACCCTTGTGCGTGTGTAATAATAGCATGTGCCTGGAAAAAAAAAGCAGCAAATTCCAGATGAATATAAACTTAAATGTGAAGAATTAAACAGTTATCTTTCATGGACTCTAGTAGACTCCATATACACTTTAGGGTTATATTTTCAAACTTTTGGATCTTGACCCATATAGTAAGTGAAATGTATTTTCCATTGTGACCCAGAACAAATGCACATATAAAAAAATGAAGCACGTTTCACAGAACATTACTCACCTTTACTCTATGTGATGCCTTTATTGTATATTCATATAATTAAAAATTAAAGTGTTAACCATTTCATTTATTTCATGACCCACACTTTGAAAAATGCTGATAAAGTGGATGGGAGGGAGAAACCACCTAAGTCAGACTCAAAACTCGAAGTTATAAAATAAAGGTAAATATTTGGCTAAAACGATGAAATTTTACTTCATACCTATCAAATTGGCAAATCAGTCAGTCTGATTCCTGGCAGGAGGTTGGTTTTGAGGGGACAAAAGAGGTTCCATTCAGTTGTGATGTAAGTGGAGTTGTTATGGCTTTTTTGAGATGCAATCTGGCAAGACTTACTAACATTAAAAGTACATATATTCTTTGATCCAAGAGTTTCACCCTTGGGTATTTGCTCCATAGAAATTAAAAGGCCACTGCTTAAAATATATGAACAAGCATGTTTATTGCATCAGTATTGCCTGGTAACAAAAAAACACAAATAAAAAACAGTGGGAGTTGGGGAATGAAGTAAATGTACCTTATTAGGGGACTGATTGAATAAATTACTCCATGTCTGTGTCATGGAATGTCACATAGCCATTAGGAAGAATCTGATAAATTGGAAGGATATTCATGAGTACTGTTGAATGCACAAGAACTTATAGAAAGTTACCTATAACTAGTTATACAATCCCTAGTTATGATTATGTATATATAAATTTAATAATATTGAGTTAGGATGGAACAAAATATAACAGGAAACATATTTAGATTATCCAGAGAGGTGGATTATTTGGGTTGTGAATGAAACCAGACAAAAAAATGAAAAAGTTGAACAACTACCTATATAGTGTGTATATATATTTTATACTGTAATACTATATAATATATATGATAATTTTTTTTAAATGATGAAGAAAAAGTGTGTGGTATGGAGATAAGTTGTCATCTGATGGGATGGCTCCCTATCCTTTCAGAGGTCCCTTTTTCCCCTTCCATTTTTGAGAGTGCTTATTTTAGGGGGTGTGGAAGGCACCAGGATACTTGAGGGGAAATTCCTTATAAATCCTGAGGAAGCTAAGGCATCTGTCCTTCCTCAAATCATAGGTACCTTCTTCATTGCTGGTCCATCCCTCCTGTTTGCCCATTTCAGGGCTTCTTAGTGTTAGAGGAGGACATTAGGCCTCATGGTGTCGTTGAGTGGCACCTTGGCCCCGCTCATCAGATTCCAAAAGAAGCTGAGGAGATTGAATAAAATCATGGGATGGGACACAGGAAGGGGAAGGGAAAGTGGTGGCTTCCTCTCGAATGGAAAGGAGAAGGAAAGGTAGTTTGGGACCAATTTGTGAATGACTTTGACTTTCATGCTAGGGAGTTTGATCTTCATTCTGTAGGCCAGTGATTCACAAATACCATATCCTCTTGAAAAACACTGATACTTGTTGAGCTGGAATGAAGTTTTCTAAGGTAAAATTAAACAATGCTAGTTTCTTCCAGTTTGAAGAAAAATTAGCTTAAGGGATAGAACTTTTTAAAGATTACATGTACTCATGTATTTTGTTTAAACATTGCTGGTTGGGCAAACATTCCACAGCAAGTAGAAAGTAGAAGTTAACAAATGATTTGGAAAGGGCTAACCATCCTTGACTCTTTATGGATATAGCATTTATGATTATAATATTTACGTTGCATTCATACGGATATGTTTTCTGTGGCTAAAATTTTGCATTTGTATGATAGACTTAGACATCATTTCATGGAGAATATATAGCCTAAGGAGAAGGGAGAAGCAGTACATGCCATGGAGAATGTGTAGGATAGGGAGAGACTGTACATGCCATGGTTAAGAATATGGTCCCTGGAATCCAGCAAATGTGGGTGGGTTCAAAACCCAGCTCTACCACATTATATAACTGAAGCCTCAGGTAAGAAGCAAACCTCTGTATGCCTCACTTTTTTCGTCTGTGAAGTAGAGATAACATTACTTAATATTCATAGAGTTTTGATGATTATATGAGTAGTATATAGTAAATGCTCAGTAAGTGGCAGCTCTTAATATGCTTTCTGAAAGATACTATGACTTCTAGGTGTTCCATTACCGAAGTTTGTGTGCCACTGCTGCAGGGAACGAAACATTCTCAAAGAATAGTATGTCTGATTGAGGACACTGGTGGGAAATTGCAGGGGTATGTTTCCAGCATGTGTAATAGGTTCTTGGAAACCGTTGACTGAAAAATCTGGGTCTTCAAGTAAACTCTTTCCTTTGTCTCCCTTTCCTACTTAAGGTACTCCATTCTTTCATCTTCTGGAACATAGAGTAAGGAGGGTTCCCTCATGCTGTAAGTGTACCAGATCTGATCGTTTTCTCCCCTTGCGCAGTGGCCATCTGTCCCAGCTCCACTTGGGGCTTCTGTGGGCCCTTTTGGGGGAGATTCTCAGACAGCTAGTTGCTTCTCAGGTTTGCCTTCCTACCCAATCTCACCAGGAGGCTATTTTAGGACATTTCTCAAAACATTGAGATGTGTTTTTTTCTCAGTCTTGATTCAATATGTTTGCAGCTTCTTTATTTTGCTCTGTAGGGTAAATCTGTATTTTACTTCCTTTTCTTAATTTGCAGCAGTATAATTTGACATGTAATTCTGTTTTGTCTTTTCAGGTGCCATTTGGATAGTCCTTTAGCGGCACGATGTACTCTGAGTGGAGGTCCCTGCATTTGGTGATTCAGAATGATCAGGGTCACACCAGTGTTCTGCACAGCTATCCAGAGAGCGTTGGGCGAGAGGTGGCAAATGCAGTGGTCCATCCTCTTGGGCAGGCCTTAGTTACTCCTTCAGTGGCTGGTAGTGAGAGTTTGTTAAAAACTGACAAAGAAGTAAGTGTTTCTTCATTTCATTCTACTGTGTGAAAATAGATGTTTATTAATGAAGAATTTATTTAACATCTTTTTAATGGATTTCTGTGTAATGCAATGTGATTTCTCGATTTTGATCTTATTTGGGTTGCAGGTTGGAGGCTCAAGAATTCCTGGCAGTTAAAAGGAATGGGTTGCATCATTGTGCTGCTGGGACTTCCTACTAGCCAGACTCAGTTCTTCACATGAGCTGTGTGCCCAAGACAGACTTGAGTGTCAGGGCCTTTCTTCTAAACTCAAGACTCAGTCTTCAGATTTCCATTCAGAGGTGTTTGGAAAGTCTTCGTTTTACCTGAGGAGTGTTTTCTCTCTTCAGAGTGCACTAGCAGAGACTTACCCTGAGGAGCATCGCTGGCCGTGGTGCACGCTCTCTCCTCTTGGCGTATTTGGAATCCCTTGCTGCTCTGTCCTGGGAAGAGAGGGCACAGGAGTCGTAGAGGTGCTCTGGTGCCACCTTTGTTTATTCTCTGTTCCTGTCCTTAAAAGGATCTGAGACTAGTCCTTGAATCCAGTGTCCTCTAGAATTGTACAGTTAAACACTCATGTGAAGATATCACCAGAGATACCTGCCCCTTTGTCTTTCATTGGATAATTAGGGACTTGCAACCTCTTTTAAAATTCTTTCTCTTGTGCAGCTAAGTCCTGCCTCCTTACCTAATGTTAATGTCACATATATTACATTACATTATATTGTTATATTGCTGTTATATATTTTCTACCCTTAGCCTTTGTAGTTCTTTTTTGCCTTTGTAGTTTTTGAGCTTAAAAATTTTAATTTGTGTATTTATCTTGGCTCAACTTTAGTTTTATGCTGCGGGAGACTTTTTGAATCCTGAATTTCTATGTAACAAATAAGCTATGCTTTTTAGCTTTGTGATACCTACTAATGGTCAGTATATAATCTATTTTTCTCTTTTTTCCTAAGTTAAAATCTTGGCAGGGTCTTTGGCACGCCATTGGGCACCTTCTTCCATAACCACCTTGATAATCCAGTGTTACCCTGTCATCTGGTGTTCAACCAATTATAAATCCAGCCATTCTACCTTCTTTTGGATCATGGGTCTCCATCTTGCCCACAGGGCATCCTGTATCTCACCGAATTTCTTATTAAAGACTAGATTTCCCTTTGCCAGAGAAGGCCGTTAATGGCATAGTGAGAATAGCTTCTGATTTCTAGTTGGAAGACCAGGGTTCAAGTTTTCAGCCTCAGCATTTCCAAACCAGTGACTTGGGCCAAATTGCTTAATCTTGCTAAGCTTCTTCTTATCTATAAAGTGAGGCTAGTTTATTTATCCTCTCACACTGGGTTATTTTGATGGTTAGATGATATTTATGAACGTGCTTTGTAAACTGTGAAGATTATACAACTGTCAGCTGCCTTCATAGCAACCCTGTTAATGAAGGAATGAAGCTTGTCTGGCATGACTTGTTCTTTTGAGCAGACTGGTTCCTAGTGACCATGCTTCCCTTTTATAAGTGCTCACTGATCATCTACTTAGTAATGTGTTCCAGTGTTGTCTGGAATTCACTTAAACCTTTCACTCTACAGTATTTGGAATGTAGTTTCATCTTCTTTTGCAAACTGGGCTGTTTTTTCCTTCCCATCACACTTTATTCATTCTGTATGACTACAGGCAGTGAGTGGTTCAGCAGTCTCTTAGGCAAGTTCTTTCAGTTTCTAGGATGTGATTCAGGTGGGTCAGGAGGCCGGAACTCATTTAGTGTAGCAAACTGCCTTGTTAAAATCTTACCCTGCTTCAGTCACTTCTCACTTGTGTTTGTTCTTACCTTTTCATTTTAGATATTATTTTCTTTGACAGTCAAGATAAGAATTAAGTATCAGTTCATTTTCCTTCCTGTTGTTAATGTTGCATAATCTAGAAATGAAATGTGATTGAATTTGTGTACATAATTTCTTCAATGACACATGTATCCTTATGTAATTAAGTAGCGAAAAGTATTTAAAATTTCCTGTTTCTTTGCCTCCAGTCTATATGGAAAATTAAGATGTCCTGTACTTACTTTATATTTCACAGAGCAAACAATAATAATGTCTAAAGGGTAAGCCCTGCCTGCTATGGCTCAGTGGATTAAGTGCCAGCCTGTGAACCAAAGGGTTACTGGTTCGATTCCCAGTCAGGGCACTTGCCTGGGTTGTCGGCAAGGTCCCCAATAGGGGGCATGTGAGAGGCCACCACACACTGATTTTTCTCTCCCTCTCTTTCTCCATCCCTTCCCCTCTCTCTCTAAAAATAAATAAGCAGAATCTTAAAAAAAAAAAAAGGATAAATGCCAGTATAGGCTTAATATTTACAAATAGGTCATTTATTTTCTTAACTCTTTTGCTTAGGAAATGTCTAAGTATGTCTCATATGTGGAAAGTGCATTCTCTAGAATAAATCTGATATTCTAGATGTCAGATGTTGAGATGAATATATTGTCAATTGAGAGATTTTTGGGGGCAGTAAAAGAGGTCAACATTTTAAGTCAGTCTACTGAGATATAGATTGGGATATGTGATAATTCTATATGTATATTTTCTTTTGTTTAGGTAAAATGGACCATGGAAGTAATTTGCTATGGACTGACCCTTCCATTGGATGGAGAAACTGTAAAATATTGTGTTGATGTATATACAGACTGGATTATGGCTTTAGTATTGCCGAAAGATTCTATTCCATTGCCAGTTATTAAAGAGCCTAATCTATATGTTCAAAGTATACTAAAACACCTGCAAAATCTTTTTGTACCAAGGTAAGCTATACCCGTCTCTCTGGCCTATTACCAAGATCATAGTAGAACATT